>CAJHNH020001391.1:0-192500 GCA_905116865.2 Candidula unifasciata | reverse complement strand
GCAATTTAGTTTGGTTTTAAGTTTCGAAAGTATACTTTCCACTTGATTTAATCAATATTTATATTTGTGTTGGTACTTATTTTCTTTGTTTCCCATATTTCAGCTGCATACATCAGTTTTAATTTGGCATCAGAGTTAAATATCTTTAAATTTCCTTTCAGTTCCACGGATTTTCTAGTGTTTTAACAACCTCTGGTCTTTCGTATACGTGTTCACTTGATTGAGTTGATTCAACAATCGACATCACTGCACTCGGGGCATTTCCATAAGCGCACTGTCCCCATCTTCAGCAGCCAGTGCAAAGTTCCAATACCAGTGGCTCCAATAGCATTCTTGCCTTTCCTCCGAGCGTCGAAATCAGCCAGATCCCCTCGTCACTCCCTGCTGCCTCCCTACCACCAGACTGTAGTGATCCATCTGCTCCTCTGAACTGTACACGCTCTTCCACAAGGCACTAATCACGTCTGCCTTATCATGCATCAGTATTCCATCAAGTTGTGCACAGCCAGCCAGTCTGTATGCCTTATCATGCATCAGTATTCCATCAAGTTGTGCACAGCCAGCCAGTCTGTCTGCCTTATCATGCATCAGTATTCCATCAAGTTGTGCACAGCCAGCCAGTCTGTCTGCCTTATCATGCATCAGTATTCCATCAAGTTGTGCACAGCCAGCCAGTCTGTATGCCTTATCATGCATCAGTATTCCATCAAGTTGTGCACAGCCAGCCAGTCTGTCCGCTTGTTCAGAGGAAAGATCAAGGCAATACTCCTCATCCGTGATCCCCCGTAGCGAAGCTTGCCACTCTGCATGAAGCAAGCCTGCCCTATCCTTCCTCGGCATTCTTTCTGAGTCAATTACAGTCACGGTATGTGTGTGTGTGGTGTGTGTGTGTGTGTGTGTGTGTGTGTGTGTGGTGTGTGTGTGGTGATCTCTAAACAGAGGAAAGCTGCACTGACCGCCTCTAGCACCATTCTCAAGCTGGATGTTGTGGCATCAAAAGCTAGGCTCTCTTGCACCAAACGTCGACCGTTAGCATTTGGCTAAGAACCACAAGCACTTTGCCTCTTGATAATAAACCGTCTGCCTATATCAGACATCACATTTCTGAGCGAGCATTATTTTATTCGTTTTCGTATTAGTCTTTTTTAAATATTTAAAACAATTCCTCAATCTTTACTTACAGTCCGGCATACATACGTATTTGATTCTTCATCTTGGAACTGATTAATTATCTTTACACCCTCTTTGACAAGGTCTACCTATGCCGTGTCCTGGAGAAAACGCAAATATGTTAGTCTACGCTGAAATTAACACAGCCCTGAAAATTGACCTATGTATTTTAATGAAGGGAAATGTTTATTCCTCAATTACTATTAACAACACAAGCGTAAAAAGACGTACAGAAGTCAATTCAAGCTGGACTTGGGATTATTTTTCAAATGAAAAGACCACAGATTGTTTCAGAAATGTAACCATTGTGTTACGAAAAGAAAACTTTACCTCAGAAGATTATGGAAAGATGAATTTACGAGTGCCTCACAGTGTGGTGCATTATTTGGACTACAATATCTCTTTCACGCCTCCAGGTAAGACATCTAACATTTTAATATTAGTTTTTGTGTAGGTAATTGCAAGTTTGAGGGAGAAAATGAGACTGTGAGTGAATGTATTTATCGATTAGTGAGTGAGTGTGTGAATGAGCTTGTCATAATTTGCGAAGTGTGAATGAGAAAGCTACAAAAATCAGACAGAGGGAAAGATAGAGAAGGGATAAATAACCAAGAGTGAATGAGTGAGTGAGTGAGCAAATAGTGTGCAGTTGAACGAGCAAGATAACGGCAGGTAGTTGAGTTTTAGCCCACCAGGACATCAAACATAGCGATAAACACCCTTTGACACAGAGTGCCAAGCATCACTATGGCACTAAAACGACAACTGATAAATTGCATGTTTATACGAACCCTCTGCTACCAATGCCAAACCTGGTCCCTAACAAGAGCACAGGAGAAAAAGATCACGACGTGCGAAATGAGATGCTTACGTAAGGCTGCCAATGTCACAAGGAGAGACAGAGTTCGAAACGAGAACATTAGATCAATTGTAGGAACCACACCATGCCTGCAATACATAAAGAAGCAACAAATAGAGTGGTTTGGCCACTTGATGCGAATGCAAACCGACCAACTGCCTCTACGAGCATACAACGAACAGCACTACTGCCCTAGAGCAAGAGGCAGACCGAGAGTACGATGGATAGACAATATATCAGAGATCCTGAGGCAACACGGACTAACAACAACACGTGCAACACACCTGGCCCAGGATAGAAAACTGCGACTCCCCACTACGCTGTCAGGCAATTGTGGACAAGACAAGACAAGACACAGAGTGCCACCATGCGGATGAGAATCACCAGTGGAGAAGTCCAAGAAACTCCGTTCGACCGTTAGGTTATATTAGGGCCCCCCGGCAACACCAGGGGAATGCTTTGAAATAACGAAAAATTGCACCCCACAAGGGAACGACGGTTTATAAAAAGATAGTAAGTGAGTAAATGTTACCCCACCAAGACATCACACAGAGCGATAAACATCTTGTGACACAAAGTGCCACCATGCGGATGAGGATCACCCGTGGAGAGGTCCCGGGAACCGCGTTCAATCGCCAGGCTATTTTACGGTCCCTATCAATAGTCAGGGTGGGGCTTCTAAAAAAAAGCACCCCCCAACGGAAATGACATGATTGGTATTAGGAAAGATAACGGTTGAATGGATAAAAGCGCGTTCGTTTACAAAGTCCCACTGATTTTGGAATTAACCTTAACTGTTATAAAATCTACAAGGTTCGACAATTAAGTAATGAGACTAATTGCAACAACAACAACAACAAAATAATCAATAGAGTTAAGTTTAGTTGATTCAAGAACCGACATCACAGCACTCGGGGCATTGCTATAGGCGCTCCGTCCCCATCTTCAACAGCTAGTGAAGAGTTCCGATACTAATGGTGCGGTCTGTCTTGCCTTTCCTCTGAGCCTCGAGTATCTGCCAGAACATATGACCGCTGACCCTTAAATGCACCCAGAGCTTCGTGCAAAGGGTGGTCTGTGTCTGCAGCTACCCTGAGATATGACTTCGCCTGCAGCACCTTGTGCCTACCTGCAACAGTCAACAGACCAAGGATGTATCGCATACACACCACTGGGGTGTCTCTGGTGCAACCCAGAATGACCCGCATAGCCGCGTTCTGTATGCGCTTTAGTTTGTCCATCTGACTCTTTGAGACGGTAAGCAGTTCCAGACCATAATCAACCACTGACAGGATCAGGTTCTCAAATAGTGTGGAAAGCATTCTCCCCTCTATGTCAATTGCAGCCATAGTCTTAAGTGAACTAAGTCCTTTTTGACATCTTGTGACAATACTTTCCACATGGTCCTTAAAGGACAGGCTTCTGTCAAATGTAATTCCCAGATACTTCAGTTCGCTCTTTCTGTTGAAGTTTCTACCATATATCGTGAGATTTGGGACACTGGCTCTAACAATCTTGTTGTCCAGAGAACACCACAAAACAGACGCCTTTTCCGGATAGACGACAGCCCTTATTTATGTACACCACTCAGTTAATCAACAGTTGTATTTTATTCAAAGTAAGCCCCTTGTGCATTGATAGGTCAAGTGGCACGATCTAACAAACACTGGAACTGCTTCTGTAGTTCTTCTGTTGTTATGGCCCAGTCGATGTTACGGCCCTTTGGACGTCATCAACATCGTGAAAGTAGCATTCTTACAATGGTAACTTCAATTTTGGGAAAATAAAATAATCTCAGGGAGACAAATCTGGGGAGTAGTGTGGATGGTTGAGAACACTCACTTGTTTTAGGCCAAAAATTTCTGTAAAACTACCGCCCCGGTGTCATGAAGAAGGAAAAAACTGCCAGGTGTTGAATACTTGGGTCGCAAACAGAGAATCCTTTTTAATAGACGTTTCAAAATACTTGAATACACTGTGGCTGCGACAGTCTGTCCCTCTGGAATACACTCTTTGTGAATAACTCCTTTGCTGTCATAGAAGCACACCAACATTGTCTTAACCTTCGACTGTTAAAGATTTTGAAGATTTGTTTGCCTCTTGGTAATGATGATGACTTCCGCTGAGCACTTTGGCGTTTAGTTGTGGGATCATAGCGGAAAATCTATGTATCGTCCTTTGCAACAATCAGATTAAAAAAGTGTTTATCTGTGTGACACATTCTGATTCTTTCTTTTGCGTACTCAACACGCTGATGTTTTTGGTCGTCAGAAAACGAATGTGGTACAAACCGGCAAGCAACCTTTTTCTTGCCCAAATCTTTCACTAAAATTTTACGAATGGTCTCTCTATTAACACATAATTCAACTGCCATCATCCTCACAGTCAAATAACGAATTTATGTGCCTTTTCTCTGACTTTTGCAATGAGTTCCCAATTACGAACAGAAATTGGTCGCCCGGATCTAGTTGCATTAGTAATCCCAAACCACTTTTGAATAGTAAATACCACCTGAAAATCTGTGCACGAGATAAGCAATTATTTCCATAAACTGGTTGCATCAGTTGAACTGTCTCAATAGCGCTTTTTCAGAGTTTGAAATAGAATTTAATGTTAGTTTTATTTATTCATTTTTGTGCTCCATGCTGATTACGTAACAATGAACCTCAAACTAGGTTTTAAAAAATGGCGACTTGTTTGTCTGTATATCGGATAGCGATGAAAAGTTGCCAAATAATAGAAGGTAGCGTCTTTGGATTCCATGCTTTACTTCAAAGATGACACTTTTGTCTTGGACATTATAAAATTAGTCTCATTACTTAATTGTCTGATCTTTTATGTTTCAACATAGGTGTTAGTCCAGCTGACGACCAGCTTATGAAGATCTGCGAGGAAGTAGCAAACATAATGTCTTCCACTCTCACGTCGCTGAAGTAAATGGCAGAAGAAAAAGGAGAGGCAGAAGAAGGAGAAGAAGAAGAAGAAGAAGAAGAAGAAGAAGAAGAAGAAGAAGAAGAAGAAGAAGAAGAAGAAGAAGAAGAAGAAGAAAAAAAGAAGAAGAAGAAGAAGAAGAAGAAGAAGAAGAAGAAGAAGAAGAAGAAGAAGAAGAAGAAGAGGATGAGGACAGAAACGAAGAAGAATAAGAAGACGGTGATGATGATAAGGATAATGAGAATGATAATGACAATGGTGAATTTTAGCCAGCGAACTGTGACGAAAAAGCGGAATGAAGATATAAGGGCAACAATATGCACCTTTAAAAAAGATGTTTCGGTCGAAGCCTTTCTCACTGTAAACCTGAATAGCAGCAAGAAAGGAAAAGTACGAAAATGTTGATACGATGATGAAAAAGCAGAAGAAGAAGAAGTTGCAATGGAGGATGAGGAGAAAGGGGAGGAAGATAATGATATTGTTTGAGGACCTTTGGTGAAAAGGAACCAAAAAAAAAAATCTGAACTGAATATTTTATTTCGCACACTCCCGACTACTTTCCTACTATTTATGACTTCACCAGTAGACGAGGCACCATTTTTACAGTCAACAACCACTGCAAAGAACCAATCATTGGTAGAAGAGGGTAATTTCCACTTATGAAATTCGTCCTTTAATGTTGTCCTCCCGTCTTAATCTTCCGTATTTGATTTATATTTCCAATATTATCTTATCATCCCTTTGTAGGATGCAATTTTTGTTATTTTGAAGCCCTACTCTGGCTCTTGCCAGGGGCCGCAATATAGCCCGGCCATAAATATGGCTGAACGCGGTTTCTGGGACCTCTCCACTGGTGATCCTAATCCATATGGTGGCACTTTGCGTCATCGGGTGTTTATCGCTTGTGTGATGTCCTGGTGGGGTAAAAGAAGATAGATAGATAGATAGATTTACATTTCATCTGGTAGTGTTTTAAATAATCAAAGATGAAAATAGGGATAGTGAAGGCCATTTGAGAGCGCCTTAACAGTGCAGAAGCCAGCTAGATCATTACGGTGCGAGAAGTTGCCAGGGATCTGGCCGACGCTCAACACTCAAGGAATGGCCAGACGGATATACAATCAGACTCTTACCGGTACCATCGGAATTGGAACTCCTCGCTTGCTGCTGTAGATGGGGACGTAGCTCTTATACGAGTGTCCCGAGTGCTGTAATGTCGATTCTTATTTCAACATTCAACAGGTACAAATAGGGACATGGATGAAGGAGCTACAAAGAAATACATATTCACCATTGGTATTATTATCATGATAGCTGTCGCCAACCCCAGTGGGTATATACACTTATATAGTGAGTGTGTGGGTTTAAACCCTAATAGTGCCCACCCACGTGAGAAACTGGACTACTATCTAAGCTATGTTTATCATAGACAGTCCTAGATAACCAAGAAAACAGCGAGTGGCTCGTTCCATTAAATGAAAGTTGCTGTACTTGTATCCACAGGAGTAGGAGAAGGGATAGATAGATATCAAGATAAACCCAATCATTTAATATCAAGATACACAGATAACCCATCCAACTTTCTCCTCTCCTGGTATTAATTTGTAACAAAAGCCCCCATCGAGTGATTTACATATTTGTGAGCTGAAGTAAACTAATATGCACAAAGACACTTGAACCTAAGTACACAATTTACTCAACTATTTTATAACAACATGAACAAGATTTATTGAATAAATCTAACCAAAAATAAAATGAACGTGTTTAGGCTAGTAGAGTGAAGAAGGTGTTACTGATGAAATTAATTCATAAGAAAGTTATACATAACTCATAAAATTTGAGAAAATAAACCTTGGACAGTTCTCGGCTTGAGACCCTGCCTATCCTTTTCCAGTTTGTTGTCCTCACTGCTTCAGACAGGTCGTTACACACAGACGGTCAGCAAAGAATGGGTGCCGACTTGTTCGTGAGAATGTGAGAACTGTGATAAAGAAACAAGCGCATATGTGTAGTATCTAGACTTACACCAAACATGTCTATTCTAATAACACTAAACATGTCTATTCTAATAAAACATTTCATCTCTCCCTCATATTCACATTCTCTCCTGTCCAGTCTGGAAGGACTTTGTCTCACATTGTAGTCTATACATTTCCTGCCTTCCCCTACTCACGTCCTGCAATGATAGTTGAGAATTATATGTCTGCTGTCATCTCTCATGCAGACTTAAAAAAAAAAAAACAATCAGTTTGACAAAACGAGTTCTGGAAATAATGCTTGGAATAAGGGACGCGCCCAGAATGTTAATATTTCTGGTGCTATATCAAATAACAAATCTCAGGGATTTACTCTCCGGGATCGATCTCCGCATTAGCCTTCCGGGAGTTAAACAAATCTCAGTGTGTTAGCTGTATGTAATATAGATTCGAATTAACCACACGTGAAAGGATGCCAACTTTATCTTCACCCTTGTGGTTTTCCCTAAGATGTGGATGTTGATGCCGAAGAAGCCAACGAAGCCAAGGAAGACTTGATCACATTCCTGCCACCGTTTCTGGTGATTGCGCTAGCTGTGGCTCTGACCGTTGTGATGATCGTTAGGAAAGGTAACCTTTCTCTTTCACTTTTTTGTATGTTTATTATTCTCTCATCATGTTCACTACTCATTGCATTAAACTGGACATATCCCATATGCAATCGGTCCTCATCTTCAGCAGCCAGTTCAGAGTTCTAATTCCGTGTGTGTTACTAGCAGTCTATAATAAGAAGAACTGAAGACGTGAGTATGCACAGCAGGGGTCCGCAGGTCATCATAAGAGATTCTTCGTTGACAATTGTTTCGGCCCATTACTTCCCTAAACAATTTCGGAAGGTGGGCCGACCTGTGTCATGAAGACAGGCTTCCATCTTCCCCTGCGGCACTTAATTGGAATAGATAGGGACAAGACGATATGGTGACTTTGCAACAGGTGTTGTGAGATTTGGTGTTAGATTGTCGATGCGGTAGCAAATTAGATTAGAGTGACAAGCTCATGGTTAGTTCATCGGACAATTGTTAGACTTTGGCATTTGGCAGAGGGACACAGGCAATTATTTATCGTACACTTTGGCTTTTAAAGGATAAGAAGCTCCTTTTTACCGCGTACGCTTCGTCTCTCCTCAGATCAGGCACGAGATCACCGTACTTCTCGAGCTTGTACAAGTGATTTTTTGTTCCATCTGCAACTCGTACGGCACGGTCAGCTCAATCAGGATGAGCTGGCTCTTTTCTGTAGAGTGCAGAACTATGTCAGGTCTCAGGCCGGTTTTCCGGATGGACTCTGGGTACCTTTAAAAATCAAGCAGGTCGACAGCGACCTTGTTGATTTTTGCCTTTATTTTTACTTCCCAGCCGCTGTGAAGCGCATGGGGGTGAAGGAAGGACTGGCCTTCGCAGTGGCCCTCATCTTGACTTGGTCCACAATGTACATTAACTCTTTCAGGATTTTATTGTGGCACCAAGTAAAACGTCCCCAGCCTAGGGCAACGCGGGCAATACGTGCCCGAGCGTCTGCTTAGCTCTGCACAGTGGGCATATCGGGTCGGTAGTCGCATGCCATTTTACCATGTTGACGCCTGACGGTAACACATCGTACGCAGATCTTACGACAAAGCTCAGCCGCAGCGGGGCTATTAGGCAGATCTTACCCCATCTAATAACTCGTGGCAAGGCGCTCTCGAGGCCGATCCACTGGTCTTGCTGCGACTGCTGGGCGGCTATTTGGACACGAGTCTCGTTTTCGGTGTCCTTTATCTGCGTATCTGATTATATGTGCGCCTTGTCTTTTCTCTGATGGCCAAGTCACGGCCAAACCAGGTAGATCTATTTATGCTTACGAATAGTTAACTTCCCCTTTGATGCTCAACAATATATCGAAGTTAACGACTTAGTTTAAACACAAAAATCCCCGTCTTTGTTTCGGTGCTAGATCTGGGGGGGGGGGGGGGGTAAATAGACTCACTGCCCTTCTGAAAGCATGTGGTAAAGGTCGACTAATTAGGGGTGTCTCCTTTGAAGTCAGAGTGCATCTACCTGAGAGGCAAGGAATCGACAGCCTGCTCACAAATAGGCCAGATCTGTTCAACGGATGTGGACTCAAAATTAAAGTTCTGTAAAGAGATCAAAGTCCATAAGTGGACGAACAACTAGAGCTTTCCGCCGGGGTTTACAGCTGGTAGACACTAGGATAAAGAATACTAAACTCATACTATTTAATGGTAGTATTTTGTGTTTATTTTTGTACACTAGCCAGGGTTGGAAAATTACAGCCGGAATTCCACAGAAATAAGAGACTTTCTACAAAATATTTATCTAAGGAGATTCCTACTAATATTTTTACCTGATAAGATGACAAATGAAGAACAAAGGAAGATAACATAAAGTTCATCATTGGCAAACGTTATCAAAAGAAGAAACTGGAGATGACTCGCACATGTGTGCAGTATGCCTAGTGACGTTTTGACAAGGTCTGCTCTCTGTGAGATGGACAGTGGAGGGGAAAGGAGACGTGGATGAACTAATGAAACCTGGAGAAGGATCGTTGAAAGAGAAATGAAGGAATGGGAAAAGGCATGTGATACTATAGGCAAAAAAGCAGCAGACCCACAGAAAAAGAGATTACTTGTGTGTGCTTTACATGAAGAGGATTCAGATAGATTGTTAACTTGTTCGCAGATAACCTACACCATATTTAGATTGCGTCCGTGGCTAAGGCGTTGCGAGTCCGGCTCGTGAGCCAGCATACCGCGATCGAAACCCACTGCAGGCTGCGTGGATTTTTATCGTGGTATGGGACGTCGCAGGTCGACCCAGCCTAAAATGGGTACCAGGATGGGCTGTCCTGGGAAAGTAAAGACAGCCGGCGTAATGCTGACCACATTACCCACAGAGTGCTGATGGTCTGTAAAAATATGGGACGCTCTGCCCATATGCCCCATACGCCGAAAGGCGTGAAAAGGGATCTTTACTTTTTTTACTTATATTTAGATTGTCAGGCATCCTTTCACCAAGTGGCGATGAACCAGTAGGGGGGAAAAAACGAATCACAGCCAAACGCATTAAAGTTCATCTCTACAGCTGTTATCCTAGTGTATGTTTCAAGAAAAAATTTGTTTACATTATTGCTAACCCACACTGTTGTTTATTTATTTATTTACTTATGAGTATTTATATATATTTCCGCAGAGAAAAGAAACAAACAAAGGGAACCAAGCAGAGCATCCACCGAGGTGCAGATAATCTCAGACTAAACAGACTTATAGTATTTTTTTTCTGCAAATGATTTGACAGAGATTCATTGGGGTCGTCACCGGAGCTACAGAGGTCGTGCTTTGTGCGACGCTCTTGTCGGCGTAGCTGGCTGTTCTGTTAAAAGAGACTGAGCTATAAGGGATAAAACCAGGCGCAATGAAGTCGATCATCTCACCTTTACATATCTGCAAATGAACGTGTGGTGGCAAAACGTCCAACTGTATGGTACGCCAGGGCCTATTTCCAGTGTCCTGTATGGATGCACATTTTCCAAGACAAACCACAACAGCCAAAAAATGCTGGGGTTGGTTCTGTAACGTCCTGTAATGGACACGCAGCTAACTTTTTATGTTGCTAATAATTTTTTTTTTTTTTTGACAATCTGACATTAACTAAATGATAAAGTCAGATTTTATTTTCTAAGTTTTACCAATCGAGATTTGCATTATACAGGATGAACATCTCAACAATGAGAATCATACCGCTACAAATATCAGCAACCCTATTCAACATTAAAGTCATACAGCACAGTTATATTAGGAAACTACAAAACGATTACCAAGTAACCCAAAATCCAGCAGTGGTTGGGGAGGGAGGGGGGGGGGGTGTGATTGTCAAGTCAGAATTACACCACGCATTTCTTTTACATTGCATGACATTTATAGAAAGCATTTAGGGCTGAGTCGGCTATGGGAGTTAACTCTTTCAGTTCCTGGTAGGCCTTACTTTTACTGACTATATCAGTGTTTCTCAATCTTTTCTTAGTCACAGCGCTTTTTTTCAATTAAAATTTTTCCACGGCGTCCTAACCTAAGTAAAAGTATGAATATTCGTATGTAAGAGGTTAAAAAAAAAACTGGTATATCTTCGATATTTTGCGGCACCCCTGTGAAGAGGTCGCGGCTTCCCGGGGTGCCACGGCACACAGTTTAGGAACCCCTGGAATGAATCCTAAATATAAATAAGGGGGACAGAGGTTGTGAGATAGGTAGATATAGATGGAAAAGGGAGAACGCTATCACCATCTCACTTTTGTGTCATTCGCCAAATGTTACTCACAGTCCTCCATTCTGTTCAAACTATGCAGTGATTTCAATAGAGGACATAACAATCAACAGTTTTATCTAATATTTCTTAGTTATGGGCCTTGCCGTTCACAAGGTTTTTTTTGCTGGTATTTATTTCTGGTTGTCACCTGTGTGTCAGACATTCCACTGGCCAGACATATATGTAATTCCTCTTTGAAGCACTTCAGTTAAGTGATCTTTGTGTAGTCTTGTTCATTTTGTGGTATTCTATACACATGTAATGTACTGATGAAGGCTCTATAACCATAACGATCATTTATCATTTGGGTTTGTAAAAATTTGAAGCTGACTATTTTTACATACTTATTCACTTCCTTGTAGGGTGCAATTTTACGTTATTTTGAAGCCCCACCCTGGCTCTTGCAAGGGGCCACAATATAACCAGGCCATCAATATGGTCTAATTGCTAAACGCGGTTTCTGGGACCTCTCCACTGGTGATCCTCATCCACATGGTGCCACTTTGTGTCATCAGGTGTTTGTCACTTCCTTGTAGGGTGCAATTTTACGTTATTTTGAAGCCCCACCCTGGCTCTTGCAAGGGGCCACAATATAGCCAGGCCATCAATATGGTCTAATTGCTAAACGCGGTTTCTGGGACCTCTCCACTGGTGATCCTCATCCACATGGTGCCACTTTGTGTCATCAGGTGTTTGTCGCTTTGTGTGATGTCCTAGTGGGGTAAAATGTACTACTACTAATACTAGTTTTACTTTTTTGTTTAGTTTAATTTCTTTTCATAACCATTTCAATATGATGGAAGGAATCCAGTCCAACCCCTTTGGTCGCGCTCTCTCCTTCTTCAACATTCTTCACAATCTTCATTTCCTCAGTCCAACTGGTTCCCATTTCAGTGCCTGTTTGGTGATTCTGTGTACACTTCACCCCAAGATGTGCCCAGTAAAGTGCCACCTTCTTTGTCTTATTCTTCTTAGCATTCACCAGTTGTAAACTCTGACAGAAAGTTCTGGCTGTTCATCCACTTCTGGACTGCAGTCCTGTTCCAGAACCTGAGTGTTGCATGTGCATCCGTTTTACAGATCTGACTCATTTGTATGCAGACTGCTGGTTCCTTGTCTCTCAGGCAAATGACTCTGACTTCGAAGGAAGCTTCAAATTAGTCGACTCTTACAACATGCTTTTGGGTAGGCAGTGGGTCTATACTTGTTTTTTCCTATTATAGGGCCCCGGAACCCACACAGAGACTTTGTCTTAAAACTGTTGATCCAGGCATTTCTCTGATTTTTTTACCTTTCTTGAGTTCATCCTCTTTAATGTTCATCACTTTAATCAGACAGATGAGTTGAGTTGAGATATAACCAACATCACAGCACTCACAACATTCCCACAAATGCTCCATCCCTCTCTCCAGCAGTCAGTGCAGAGTTCCAATTCTAATAGTAACAGTAGCAGTTTGATTATGTCCGTCTTGCCATTCTTTTGAGTGTAGAGTGTCAACCAGAGTCTTTGGTCACTCCAGGCTGCAGCTCTGACCGCTCCGCATGGTTCACTTGCTCCCAAAGGGCTTTGACCACATCTAGCTTGCCACGCATAAACTATCCTGTGTATGTTCTGTAGCCGTATTTGGAAAGGAAGGGAGGGGGGCGGGGGTAAATAATTTTAAAAAAAAAGGGGACCCACTTCCACTATCAAGCATGTCAAAAAAGAGAACTAATCAGTGGTTTGATGAAGCTGAATGTGTTGGGCCTATAGATGTAAATACAGCAGCCTAGTGGTACTTGACACCAGAATGTGCCAACCACTGCATGTTTGTGGGTGGGTGAGTTTGGGTGGGGTGTGCCTCTCTCTCTCTCTTTCTCTCTCTCTCTCACACACACACACACACACATACATACAGGAAATGCAGTCTTAAAACTGTTATGGTAGATAATCAGATGGGCTTTATATTAAAATGAAAAAAAGACAAGGTTAACCCAGTTATGATTTAGTATAACATAATGTAGTTTAGCAATATATACTTTGAAACCACACCCCCTTCCCCCCTTACCCCCAAAAAACCCTTAAGAAATATCATTTGAAGTAACTCAGAAACAACAGTCAAAGAAGTTAAATAATTTGAAATAACACAAAATTAGCAGAGTGAAACCAGATATGATTTGTGTTACTGCAAGGTTTACATGGACATTATTTGAATTGCATCAAAAGCTGCAGTGACCAAACATCTTGAAAGCAAACATGGTAACACTTTGTAAGCACATCAAATATCAGCTAATTCCTGCAACATATTCACACCAAGCTCTTACAATGACAAGAAATATTACATCTGTAAGCGGACCTCACAACATTTAAATCCTGCAACAATTTAACCTCAGCACTTACATCATGTAGTACTGTATATTTTGACTCAGTTCTTACAGCAACATGAAATATTATTACACAAGTAAGATTACATAAAAACTTTTATTACATCTGTAAGCTCATATTATAACAGTTATTGTATTTGTAAGAACATCTTAACTACTGCCTGTCATGTGAAAAAAACCAATAAATAATGAAGAAATTGAAAATGTCAGAAACTTTGAATATCTATACTCAATAATAAACACCACACAGCTGCACACACATGTCGTAATTGTAACGGACTCACATGGAATACCGAGAAAGGTGAAGACATATTTGCTCCGTGCAGAGTGGCAAGCATTGCTTCAGAGATCCCAGCTTGTTAGCATTCTTTGGATATTGTCTCCAGGTCATGCCGGTGTGTTGGGAAATGATCAGGTAGATATAATGGTATGTTCTGCATCACTTGGCGGTGTACTGATGTATGGGAAGCTAGACGTTGTAAGGGTTCTTTAAGAGCAAGTCAACAGTGCAGAGGGACAAATAGGTCATCACAGGCTAAGGAGACTGGTGCAGCGAGAAACAGAGGATCTGGCTGATGTTCAACACTTAAGAGAAATGCAAGACATATACAGTGAGACTGTTCTCCATGTTGAGTTCTGAGACTCCCTTGTGGGGAAAACTAGAATAAACCCACTGTCTCCCCAACAAGCATGTCGCATGGGTCATCTAATTGGGGCCATCCTTGGAAGTTGGAGTACATCTTCAGATTTCCAGCACGGACATTAGAGCACATTTTCAAAATAAATTGTATAGTTTTTTTGGTTTAGTTTTTAATTAAAATTTAGAGGAACTAGTTTATTCAGTTGAACTAATATTCTGTAGAACCGTTTATTTAGTTGCTAAACATTAAAGTTTCATTTGCTTTTCATTTAGTGTTTAATTTTTTGTTTTTAAAGGACTATACAGGTAGTTACTTTCTGTTAATTTTATGCAGCATTTTTAACCCACAAAATCTGGCATATTTACAGAACCCGCACTCTTCAGACCCAGAGGTTGTTGGTTTTTAAATTATCAGACTGTAACTATTTATAAGGTCTGTAAGGTGTGGTCATGCCTGGCACTGCGGCCTGCAGTGTTGGGGCAGCTAGCTCTCCTAGGAGGGTGAAAAGTGAAAATTAGTAGCCTGCTGCTGTCCCGTGATCACACAAGCCTACCCCACCTCCCCCATGGTGCAGACTGGAAACTGTATCCGTGAGGATACAGACTAATGAGGAAATTGCCACCTGGAGCGGAGTGGGCTCCGCTAGGGTTGAAATACTGCCTGAGATGCACCATGCTGCTGACAAGTAGATCGGATACTTATATTTACCAATGGCTGTGAAACATGGACCTTAACAGCTGAACTTGAAAGAAAGATACAAGCATTAGAAATGCAGTGTTTTAGAAAAATTCTTGGCATATCATACAGAGACCACATTACAAATGAAGAAGTTTGCCATAAAATTATACAGCACATTGGTAGCTATGAACCTCTTTTAACTACAGTGAAAAGACAAAAAATGCAATGGTATGGACATGTAATAAGATCTAATGGCCTCTCAAAAACAATACTGCAGGGCTCAGAAGAGGGAAACAGGAGAAGAGACAGACAAAGAAAGACCTGGTTACAGAACCTGATTGGCTGGACAGGCCTCAGGCATGCAATCATGAAGTCCATCGCTACTGACTGCCAAACTGATCAGACAGTCAACTGAAAATGGTGACCCAGCAACATGTATTGTTGCGGGATGATGATGATGATGAATTATTTATTAATTTATACAATCATCCATTACTGCTGTGAAAGTTTTATGTTGTCTGGGGTAAGGGGGCCTGGGCTGGGGGAAGGATATGGCCCCCTTTCCGTGACAGTAAATTGATTTCTTCCTTCAGAGCATCCATCTCCTGGGCTTGCAGCTGGACCAGCTGGATGAGCCTGTGCTTTTCTCGGACATCGGTCTGACGCTGACCCTTGAACTCTGCATCCTAAAGTAGGGAAACACATGGGATATTTTAAATCCAAGCAAAATGTGTGAAAATGTTAAAAAATAGGAACAATAACCAAATAAAATAATAAAATTATATTATTCATAACTATCTGGTGACCGCCCAAAAATTACCATGTGCAGCTCCAAATGAGGTCACAATCCATGTGTTGGGAACTGACTGACATGACTTTTTTACCCCATCAGGACATCAAACAAGCGATAAACACCTGATGACACAATGTGCCACCATGTGGGTGAGGATCACTGTGGAGAGGTCCCAGAAACCGCGTTCAGCCTTTAGGCCATATTTATGGCCAGGCTATATTGCGGCCCCTGGCAAGAGCCAGAGTAGGGCTTCAAATAACGAAAAATTCCATCCTAAAAAGGACGAGAACTGATGACAATTAAAGCTGTTGGGAACCCCCACAACAGGGCAACATAAATAAAGGAAGGCCAAAAAAAAAAAAAAACATGGAGAAGAAAACTGGAAACAAAGAAGAATAAGACAGGGAGAATATGGAGTGAGAAGTGCAAGATAAAAAAAAAAGATTTGATGGATCAGAACTAATCAGATGAGTGTTTTTCCCTCTGTTACACTCACATGTTGGCCAAATGATCTCTGTTTCACAACAGCATCTATGAGGATTGTTCTCAAAACTGACCTTGGCTCCAAGGTCAACCAAGCCTAAAATGGGTACAAAATAATGTCTTGGGAAATAAAGGTGTCTGGCACAATGCTGACTACATCACCTACATCAAGTGACAATAGATATATTTAACCCCCCACCCACCCTCAACCCCACCCTCACCCCCTAAACAAAAGAGTCTACCACTGTATGTTCGATTGACCACTTGCATAACAGGAGTACTCTCCTGGGAGATGAAAGCAGAAAAAGATGTTTGACAAGCTGAAAATACTCTAGCATCTCTTACCACTTTTCTCTGCCTGTTGTCCAAAGAATTTGTGTACTCATTTTGTTCTGTTAATAAAACTGCTTTTTGGAGAAGTCGTTTTGTGTTATCCCGAACTTTCTCAATGATCTCATCCTGTTTGTTTGCAATTTCAGCCTGAAATTGTCAGCATCAAAACATGGTTGTTTACACTAGAATCAAAAACATGGATGGTTGTTACACTCAGGATCAAAGCATGGATTGTTAAACTGACATAATTATTGTACTGTATCAAAACTACTTTACAACATTTACATCAGCATTCACATCAAAACAATCACCACTATCATCTATATTCACAGCAACATTCAAAATAACACAATCACATCTATCATCAATTTTACAGCAGTCATCATTACCATAAACATTCACATAACCACAATCACCACCACTTTCAACACTCACAACTTTCATATCAACACAATCACCACTATATAAATATTCAAATCAACATAATCACCACTATCACCACAATTCAAATTAAACATAATCACCACTATCATCATCAATACAATCACCAGTACCAACAATATTTACATCAAAACAATCACCCATATTATCAACATTCACATCAATTCAATCACCACTTATATAAGTATTCACACCAACACAATCATCACTTCCATAAACATTCACATCAACACAGTCATTACTGCCATCACCATTTACACTAACAAAATCACTTCTACCCTCAAAATTCCCAACAACACAATCACCACTACTATCAACATTCCCAACAACACAGTCACCACTACTATTAACATTCCCAACAACACAATCACCACTACTATTAACATTCACAACAACACAATCACAACTACTATTAACATTCCCAACAACACAATCACCACTACTATTAACATTCCCAACAACACAGTCACCACTACTACTATCAACATTCCCAACAACACAATCACCACTACTATTAACATTCCCAACAACACAATCACCACTACTATTAACATTCCCAACAACACAATCACAACTACTGTTAACATTCCCAACAACAAAATCACAACTACTGTTAACATTCCCAACAACACAATCACCACTACTATTACCATTCCCAACAACACAATCACCACTACTATTAACATTCCCAACTACAAAAACCTTACTACCATCAATATTCACATCAACACTATAATTACCTCCAACAACACTTACCTCCATTTTTTTTAGCTCCACAGTACAGTCAGATTCTATGTTCCTCAGCTTTTCCTTCAGCTCCTCGATCGTTCTGTTGACTGTCACTGCTTCTATCTTCTCTAAGTCAACCAGCCTCCCAAATTTGGCCAGCATCATCTGTGAGCAGGTCTCTTCCATGTCTGCGATCTTGGCCTCAAACAGTCGACGATCTTTGATCAAATTCACGTGCTTTTTGCGAGATTCCCTGAAGATGAAAAAATAAATAAACTGTATGCCCATTATTTAAAACAAATATGGGTTCTAGAAAACAGGAGCTTATTGTTTTAATTTGTGATTTTCAGAAGAATTAAACCAACACAGCAGGTTTTTTCTTCTTCTTTTTTGTGTTCCCCAATAGAACATAGACAGAATGTTGAATGTTGAATTAAGAATCAACATCACAGTGCTCAGGACACTCCTATAAGTTGTAGCTTAGACTCTCAACCAACACAACCAAGTCCTACTAACAAGCTTGTTTGGTTTAAGAATTTATATTTAGCCCTAATATGTCTTTTCTGTAAAAGTGTAAAATAATAATCTGATTTAAAGTTTTTAAGTTTCTTCTTTTTCTTTGTGTCCATTGGATGCAAACTCTGTCAGAAAGTTCTGGTTGTTCGTCCACTTCTGTGCATATCCATTTGACAGATCTGGCTTATTTGTTATATGTATGCAGACTGTTGGTTCCTTGCCTCTCAGGCAGATGCACTCCCACTTCTAAAGAAACGACTAAATAGTTGACTCTTATGACATGTTTGTTAGGGATTTGGTGGTTCTGCCTCTCCCCTCCCGCCCCCCCCCCCAATCCGTTTATACTGACCTCATCTGTTTATACTGACGTCATGTATTTGCTGAACTCATCTGTTTATACTGACCTCATGTATTTACTGAACTCATCTGTTTATACTGACTTCATGTGTTTGCTGAACTCTTCTGTTTATACTGACCTTATGTATTTAGTGAACTCATCTGTTTAAACTGACCTCCTGTATTTACTGAACTCATCTGTTTATACTGACCTCATGTATTTACTGAACTCATCTGTTTATACTGACCTCATGTGTTTGCTGAACTCATCTGTTTATACTGACCTCGTGTATTTAGTGAACTCTTCTGTTTATTCTAACTTCATGTAGTTACTGAACTCATATGTTTAAACCGACCTCATGTATTTAGTGAACTCATCTGTTTATACTAACTTCATGTATTTACTGAACTCATCTGTTTATACCGACTTTATGTATTTACTGAACTCATCTGTTTACTGACTCCATGTATTTACTGAACTCATCTGTTTATACTGACCTCATGTATTTACTAAACTCATCTGTTTATACTGACTTCATGTATTTACTGAACTCATCTGTTTATACTGACCTCATGTATTTACTGAACTCATCTGTTTATACTGGCTTCATGTATTTACTGAACTCATCTGTTAAAACTGACCTCATGTATTTAGTGAACTCATCTGTTTATACTGACCTCATGTATTTACTGAACTCATCTGTTTATACTGACCTCATTTATTTAGTGAAATCATCTGTTTATTCTGACCTCATGTATTTAGTGAACTCATCTGTTTAAACTGACCTCATGTATTTACTCAACTCATCTGTTCATACTGACCTCATGTATTTACTGAGCTCATCTGTTTATACTGGCCTCATGTATTTAGTGAACTCATCTGTTTATACTGACCTCATGTATTTAGTGAACTCATCAGTTTAAACTGACCTCACGTATTTACTGAACTCATCTGTTTATACTGACCTCATGTTTTTACTGACCTCATCTGTTTATACTGACTTCATGTATTTAGTGAACTCATGTGTTTAAAATGACCTCACGTATTTACTGAACTCATCTGTTTATACTGACCTCATGTTTTTACTGACCTCATCTGCTGACACTGACTCCATCTGCTTAAACTGACTCTGTCTGCTTACACTTCCATCTGCTTACACTGACTGTGTCTTCTTACAATGACTGCAGCTGCTTACACTGACTCCATCTGCTTACACTGACTCTGTCTGCTTACACTGACCCCCATCTGCTTACACTGACTGTGTCTGCTTACAATGACTGCAGCTGCTTACACTGACTCCATCTGCTTACACTGACTCTGTCTGCTTACGCTGACTACATCTGTTCATACCTACCCTCCCTGTGTCCACCCACCTCATTTGCTTGTAATCACCTTATAATTTATACTCACCGTATCTGTTTTTATTCACCTTATCTGTTTACACTGACCTCATCTGTTTCTTCTGCAACAACTTCTCATGTTCCAATTCTTTAATTCTGAGCTGCAGCCTGTCCATTTCCTTGGAGGCAAACACCAAAACTGAGCTGAGATCATGCGGCAATGCCTCATTAACTATGTGCTGAATCTGGTGCAACTTTAAGGTTGCCACTATGATCAGTTCGTTCAGCTTCCGTTGCTTCTCAAGCTACAAGACAAAAAAAGAAACTGTCAGACAAAATTGGATAATCAATTAGACCAGCAATTCTTTCCATACCTCTATACTGAAAGCTTTGTAATGCCAGGGTGCTGGATTTGATCCTAACTGCAAGTGATCTGGCCTGACAGTGGTATAGAGAGTCAACTGTTCAGAAGCAATAGGAAACCTCTTCTTCTCTTCCACCATTTATCACAACAAGGTGTAAAGGGGGGGGGGGGGGGGTGTAGGGGGATGTATGGATCGTTTGTGGGCTTTTCCCAATGCATTGTACGTGTTTTAGGTTGCTCCTGATAGTCAGTGGGGAACTACTGAATGTAAATTTGCCTAGAAAAACCACAACAGTCAAACAGGTGCTGGGGTTGGTTCTGCAATGTCCTGTAAAGGATTCACAACTAACTAACTGTATTGAAAAGTCTGGCTTGGGACCTAACATGTAAATTAGATACTGCTTAAGGCTGCTTAAAGACTGCTTAAGGTGATCTCGGATGTGGCACATTTCTGTTGTAAAGAACATTCTGTTTATCCTCAGGAATTTTTCTTGCATGATTTCCTATCTTGATAAGAGGAATTTCTGATAAAAAGAACTATTTCTTGGATCTCCTGTGAGTTCTCCTTATCAGGGGTGCACTGTATGAGTTGTGGCTTTTGTAGCTTAGGCGTTGCAAGTCCAACTCGTAATTCCAGCGTGCTGCAATCGAAACCCACTGCGGGCTGCGTGTGTTTTTATCATGGTATGGGGCATCTCAGATCGACACAGCCTAAAATGTACCCAGGATGGCTGTCCTGGAGAGGTAAGACGGCCGGCGTAATGCTGACCACATTACCCACCTAGTGCCGATGGTCTGTAAAAATATGGGATGCTCTTCCCTTTTGTCAGATACACCTAAAGTGTAAAAAGCGATCTTTACTTTTTTTGTTTTTTACTGTTAAAGTTTAAACATATTTTCCCAACCTGAGGGGGTAATGGGTAAGAAGGGGGAGGAACAGAAAGAGCAAAATTATATTCTGATGTAATATTTGTTTCAGTGCCCTCATTTGTAATGTTCAAGTTAATTCCACACAATGTTTAAGTAACTCCACACAATGTTTAAGTAACTCCACATAATGTTTAAGTAACTCCACACAATATTTAAGTAACTCCACATAATGTTTAAGTAACTCCACATAATGTTTAAGTAACTCCACATAATGTTCAAGTAACTCCACACAATGTTTAAGTAACTCCACATAATGTTTAAGTAACTCCACATAATGTTTAAGTAACTCCACATAATGTTCAAGTAACTCCACACAATGTTTAAGTAACTCCACATAATGTTCAAGTAACTCCACACAATGTTTAAGTAACTCCACATAATGTTTAAGTAACTCCACATAATGTTTAAGTAACTCCATGTAATGTTTAAGTAACTCCATGTAATGTTTAAGTACTAATGCCTGGTATCCACTCATACCACATTTAATCTTTTGTAACCCTAAAAAATATGTTGATAATTCTTAAATGCAAAGACTTAATGTATTTTATAAATATTGTGGCAACTTCAAAAGAAGCAACTGGCCATGCATCTATTGACATGCTATGCTTTCATGAGCTCCATGTGCTTCATGCAGCCGTAGCTTTAACCCATTGTGTCCCAACTGGTACTTCAGCTCTTGTTGTCCATGGTGATATTATTTGGGCCCCTATTTATCTAAATGTATATTATTCAAAGCAATTATTGCCTTTAAAAAAAAAAGATGGGCATTCCCGTAAGCACTCCATCCCCATCTTCAGCAGCCAGTGCTGAGTTCCAATACTAACGGTGCCAGTCGCAGTCTGATAATATGCCTTTCTTGCCTTTCCTCTGAGCTTCGAGTATTGGTCAGAACACCTCATCACTCACCACAGCATCACTCCCACCAGACTGTGTTGATCCATTTGCTCCTCTGAATTGTACACATGCTCCCTTGACCATGCCTGCCTTATCATGCATGTATGAGCCTTAAAGAGTTAAATAGGTATCAGGTGTCACATTGACCACAACCCCCCCCCCCCCCCCCCCCACACACCCCCCTCCCCCACGAGTTGCTAACTGGTCTATAAAGATGTGAGTTTCACAATCCGTTAGATGCACCAATGGCGTAACTAAGGGTTCTTTACTTAACAATTGTTACCAACCTGAAAGTCCTCGAGGTCATCTTGGGCTGTCTTCAGTTGTGTGTCAATTATCTTGGCCTTCTTTTGCAAATTGTCAAGTTCTTTCTTCTGCAGGTCTAGAACCTTCTTCTCATCAGCCAGGGCTTCCTCAATGTCCAATCTCTTCTCCCTCAGCATGCAAGTATCATCGTACAGTTTCTGTTAAATATTTAAAGTGTTATAAATTATAAGTGTCGTAAAAGTAATGTTTTCTGTTCCACCATTTGTCTTCTCATGTTGTCACTTGTAAAAGTAATGACTTCTTTTCCATGATTCGTCTTCTCAAGATGTCAGTTATAAAAGTAATGTCTTCTATTCCAAGATTTGTTTTCTCATGATGTCAGTTGTAAAAGTAAAGTAAATAACCTTTCTCCCACCTCTGACACACAGGGCACATCATGCTAAAATCACTTTTTATAGATTCATCAGCCCTCAGTGAGTGAGGTCAACATCACACTGACTGCCTTTACTTCTCAGGACATTAAGCTGGGTTGACCTGGCAGCAAAGGTCAAGTTTCAAAAATCTCCCCTGATGCAGATGTGAACCCAAGATCTTCAGTTTGGCAAGGTTGTATCTAACTACTATGCTACCATAGCTGCATTCACCAACTATAAACTCTAGTGGAAAGCTCTGGTTGTTCATCAACTTTTAGACTTCAGTCTTGATCTAGAATTTGTGTTTTGTGTGCATTGTCGTTTTACAGATCTAGTTTATTTGTATGTAGACTGTTGGTTTCTCACCTCTCAGGCCGATGCGCTCTGACTTGGAAGAAAATGCCTCTAATTAGTCATTGTTTACAGCATGCTTGTTGGGGGAAGTAGGGGTGGGGAAAGGTCTGTTCTTTTTTTCCTGCAAAAGGGGGGGGGGGGGAGTTGGTGTGTGTGTGTAAATAGAGCTTGTGTGTGTCCAGAGGCAGGGGTAGGGGGATGTGTATGTGTGAGTGGGTGCATGTGTGCACATATGTGTGTGTGCCT
Organism: Candidula unifasciata; assembly: GCA_905116865.2. Classification (NCBI taxonomy): domain Eukaryota; kingdom Metazoa; phylum Mollusca; class Gastropoda; order Stylommatophora; family Geomitridae; genus Candidula; species Candidula unifasciata. Next base: position 169,080 of record CAJHNH020001391.1, on the reverse strand, counting down.
GGGTGCATGGATGTAAAAAGTAAAAAGTAAAGATCCCTTTTCATGCCTTAGGCGCATTGGGTATATGGGAAGAGCGTCCCATATTTTTACAGACCAATCGACACTGGATGGGTAATGTGGTCAGCATTACGCCAGCCATCTTATCTTCCCCAGGACAGCCATCCTAGTACCCATTTAAGTCTGGGCTGACCTGCGACGCCCCATACCATGATAAAAATCCACGCAGCCAGCAGTGGGTTTCGATCCCGGTACGATAGATTACGAGTTGGACTCGCAACGTCTAAGCCATGGAGTGCATGCATGTGTGTGTGTGCAAATATGTGTGTTTACGTGCATGCTTGTGATTGTGTTTGAGTGGGGGGGGGGGGGGGGACGGAGTGTGTGTTATGGAACATACACAGGTGCAGTGGCAAGGATGCTATTATCTCTCAAGATGATAAGATGATAATTATGATAATGAGGATGATGATAATGATTATAATTATGATGATGATAAGTAAGTATGATAATGATGATGAAATCAGTAGACACTGATGAGGCATAATCTGATGACTTTAACTCTAGTCTTGAGACTGACTTTACCTGGTGATGATTATGATGATGATGATGATGATGGAAGCAAGAACCAATTAAGTGACTTCAATAGATAACCACAGCATCAGTCATCAGTCCGACTGTCATGACAATAATAATGATTAGGATGAGCTAATGCCTTTTCTCCGGCTCTGAGAACTTATCCACATCTTGTCTTTCACTTACCTGGTCACATCCAGGAGGACAAATATCAAGATCATAACCTCCAGCTTCAGATTCGGACTCCTCATCACTCTCCTCCCAGTCAGAATCATCGCTGGACTCATCTTCAGAACCCTCATCGGAGTCTGTTTTACAATATTAAATATTATTACTGTAGTATTATCAACACTCAAGGGAAAGGCAAGATGGATGTACAATCAGATAGTTATTGGTACCATCGGAATTGGAACTCTTCACTTGCTGCTGAAGATGGGAATGGAGCGCTTAAGGGAGTGTCCTGAGTGCTGTGATGTCAATTCTTGATTCAAAACGTTAGTATTATTCTTCTTTTACTTCTTCACTTCCTCTTTTACTGCTTCAGGTATGGAGGGAGACTAAGGATGTCCATTTGTATCGCATTGTTTTCTGTACCAAAAATAAATCAATTGATGATGTATTTGCTAGGCCTGCCGCAACTTTATGAGAAGCCTGTTGGCCAGGAGGTTTCAGGGTGACCATGGATGACCTTTGTGGCTACCATAGCAGTCCCGGGACACAAGGCCACACCATACTTACCTAATCCCAAAGATCCCTAACTTTTTACTGTTTACCACCTCTCAGTACATGGTCATAAGGCTGGGCTTTGAAAGGAATTGTAGTATTTCCTATTTTTAATATTTCAAATACCATGCACAGTGTTGAGGGAAGGGGAGGAAATCAGGAAGGGAATAGAGGTAATGGAAGAAATGACTGCAGAACGGTTAAGATGGGAATCACCTGAGAACAAGCACTCATAAAACACATGTGATGACAACAAAGGTCCTGAAATGTTATGTTCTAATTGTGGAAGACTTTTCTTAACACAGGAAGATCTTGGTGGTCACACTCGCCATCACCACGGGCTATCATTCTTATGCCTCCTTATAGCACTTTATACCACTATCATCTGGAAAGATGCTAATAACTGTTAATGCGACCCAAGTTAAAAATGCATAGTGGATAGTAATCTATACTAACATCTAAACAGTCTAAGATCAGCACCCAAAGTAACTGGGAATCCCCCCCCCCCTCCCCAATAACATACGTCTATGCAGGAAAAAAAATAGACACCAAAGGTTTATACGACCTAATAAACCTCTTTGGACAGATTTCAGTTAGAGCACAGCACCCACACTATAATATTTGTAGTAATATTTCAAAATTGTGAGATGGGATGCCTGAGGAAAGCCGTCAACTTAACCCTCCAAGACCGAGCAAGGAATGATACTTCTTCCTCTTCTTTTTCTTCTTCTTTTTCATTCACCCTTAAAAGGGAGGTTGGCATGGTGTGATACGTTTTACAGCTAGGCTGTAATATCTGCACCCTTTGGTCCCAAAACATCCAATTTCAACAAATCTTTAAGTAGTCACATCTTACAAATTGACTGTTTAGAGGCAATGGGTCCATTCTGTTCTCCTAGGTACCCACACAGGGAAGAACTGATACTATAAGACATACTGTGGAAGCAACATCTTGCACCAAATTCACAGAGAAGCAGAAGATCATCTGGTTAGAATGTAGCCACAACAACTACCAACACAGATACTATATCTAGAATAATTTGCATTTAATCTATAACGGAGAGTAAGCCCTGAACCAACTCACACCAGGTGATCCTATCCTTTGCTATTGCACACAGCTCCTACCATGTCCAACCCCATTCTTGTAACTTCACTCTTTAACTACCCCCACTATGCGTTTTTAGTCTGCCTTAATTTATAGACCCCTGTGGGTCCAGTGCAAAGACTTTCTAGTTATATGTTTACATAAAAATGTGTAATAAATATTGTTTGTGTCTTCACTATCTAAATTCATAATTCGATGTGTAGCTTCTTGAGGTAGTAGTTTTTTAAACAATGAATATTATGAGAGAATCTTTAATGGGGAGCTTTGGGAGAGAACTAAACAATATCCAGTAAATTAAGATGAGAAGCAGATGCACTGTATTATTTAAAACAAATTTTGAGAAAACCTAAGAAAAATATAACTAGAATGTCTTTGCACTGGAACCCACAAGGTGAAAGAAAAAAAGCAGACCCACCCCCCCCACCCCCTTTTTTTCCCCTTTGAGGGAGAAAAACCCAGATACACTGTCCATTTTAATAATTTCATTTTTTGCTGAAAATGGATATTGGCCGAAAGGTGCACATACCGCAGCCTAGCTGTAAACCATGTCATAACATGCTATCCACCTTTTTGAGGATGAAAGCAAAAGAATAAGACATTAATAATGGGAAAACATCCATCTGAACTATAAATTGTTGAACTGAGATAACATAACCCTGCCATATGTCAGCATCCACCATGGATTTATCTTGACAGCTATAACAACAAATCACTAGTCACACGAACCTTGTCCATCAGCCATCTTTTTCTTGGTTCTCTTGATCTTGTGTTTGAAGACTTTCATGAGATAGTCACTGAACTTGTTTTCTCCCAGGGACTGGGTAAATGTTGCCATCAAAGTTTTCTCTTTCTCCTGAAGTTTTTCAATATCCTTCTTTTTCAGATCAATCTTTCTCTGAACTTCCATGATCTGTTGTGATTTAAAAAAAAAAAATTCAAGCAAACGTTTCCTAATTCAGATGTGCTACACTGTAGGGTAGCAGAGAATCAACAAAGACAGCAGGAAAGTATGTGTGATAAAGTGATGGTAGAAATAAATAAAATAAAGGGCACATTATGACAAGAATCAACACTAAAGATGAACCAGTTTCAAAATAATGGAAGAAACACAACATAATTATATAAGTCGAGTACAAAGATATTAAACAGGCATCTCCCCCGTGTGGGTTCCGGGGCTCCATTGTGGGGAAAACAAGAAAAAAACCACTGCATCCCCAAAAGCATGTCGTAAGAGTCGACTAATTGGGGAGCTTCCTTTGAAGTCGGAGTGCATGTGCCGGAGAGGCAAACAACCAACAGTCTGTATTCAAGAGAATGAGATCTGTAAAACTGATGCACACGCAACACTCAGGTTCTGGAGCAGGACTGCAGTTCGATAGCGGACGAGCAACCAGAACCTTCCGCCAGAGTTTACAGCTGGTGAACGCGAAGAAGAAGAAGAAGAAGAAGAAACAGGCATCTGAATTTCAATATCCAGTAACAATATTCATCAAAAAGGGCAAATTGTATAAAGATAGGGCAAAATAAACCAAGTATTTTGACAGCTCCACCACACTGTACCCCTATATCTCCCTCGACACCCAAAGTGGTAAAAGAAGAAGAGGAAGACATGGGCAATGAAAGAGCTGATGGGTTTGATGGCATTGCTACTAGATCAGAGCCCACCTTTCCATCAGATTTATTTGATTTTCTTCTTCTTTTGCCTTTTTTCCTCTTAACTGAGCAAAGACCACCATCTACTAATTTAAGCGAAATCATTCTACAGCTCCCTCAATGCATTACCATATTTTACACATATCAGCCTCTTAAAAGTCTGTTTAAGGTCTTCCGCTATTTCTGGTACTCTGTAGAATCCGGAGTTGTGTTATTTAGTTTTTATCAATATTTATCTGATTCATCAGCATCTTTTTCTCAGCTCTTAAATACTTGAATTTTTGTTGTTCTCTCCATAAACTCCACATGAGTGATTCTTCATACCATTTAATTATTTCTTGTATGTGCAAACACTAGATTTGTTTAATTATCCACTTTAACATGTGGTTTTTTTTTTCTCCAAATATAATTAAATTATAATATTAATTATACTTGTATATTTAACAAAGGGACTGCGTTAGCGCAGTTGATAGGAAACTCACTTTCAAATCCAGCTGCAACTCGCTGCTGCCCACAGCCGGTGTTCAAAACCAGGCAGTTTCCTGGGTTCACTCAGCCTCTAGGTAATGGGTACCAGAGTTAATACTCTGGGGTAAATGAAGGAATATCCACGACACAGGCAGTTTCTTATCAGCTGTCCGTACTGGTGGCAGAGCACTTATGGTTTATAACTGTGTGCACTGATGCTCATTCACATCTCCCGACTTCACCTTTGTTTATTAAAAAGCATTCAGGCAAAGTAATTTGTAAATAATCTTTGTATAAATCAGTTGTGCTAAATTCCAAATGGCTGTCATCTAATGGGATATCAGAGATCCCAGTGAGTTGCAGTGTGACTATCTCAACCAAAGGAAGCACATTATAGCTTGGAAGGGTGTCAGCAATGTAAAAAATTAATGCTATTAGAGACTGCAAGACATGAAGAAACGATTCCCTAGTACCAGCTGACAACTCTATTGACAGTAATTAAAATCCTATTTATGAAAGTTACCTTCGCTTGCATGTCCATCTTCTCTTGTTGCTTACTGACCAGTTTTTCTGCTAGTATATCTTCAGTCTTTCCATATTCCTTCAGCAAAATCAACTCTTCAAACAGAGTTACAAGTCTACAAAATAAATTAAATTTATTTCAAAGATACAGAAAAACCTGGCCAAAATACTATATCCAATACAAAACACTGGGTACTGGCTCTGTTTGTGAATAAATAAATAAACTCTATTTTTTTACTCTATTTGTTCAATGACTGTTTCCTTGTTTGCAATCTTTCATTTGCCTGTTGCACAGCATTGTCAGATAACAACATAAGCATTCTGTTCCTAAAAACTTGGTGTACTGTCGTAGTAAATTGTAGCCATTTTACTGACAGCTCCTTAATGTCTGAGTTACTTACCCACACTAAGTGGGTATGTGTCTAAATAAAATGGAATATTAATGTCCCCTTCTTCTCTTTTCATGCCGAAATATTTTTATGCTCTTTGAAGAATGAGTTTGAAAGAGAGAAAAAATACCACATTTCACTGTTATCTCCATTCATACCTGAAGTATAGGCTGCAACTGTCATTTTCTTTTAACAGTGACAGCTGCAGTAGCAGAATAGTTAGACTGGTGTTTCTCATGTGTGTATACCCCCCTCCCCTCCACCCCTTTTCCCCCAGGGAGAGGGGATGGGTGCTTTAGCATTTTTTGGTAAAATTTGAAGGGGGTACTTGAATGACCCAAAAGAGGGGGAGATGCAGGTTAGCTTCAGGTGCAGTTAGGCACAAAAACATAAGGCAGCCTTTGAGATGAAGAAGAAGTAGAAGATGGAAAAATAAAATATTCATAACTATCTCGGGTGAAGTCGAGAATTTAATCTAACAGCATGTATATCCTCAACCAACATGATTAGGGCTTCACACATTTGTTAAGGCTTCTCTGGGCGGTGAGCTACTTTATGATAAAGCAGACAAGGTGAAGGCTACCTGGGATCAAATTGAAAGTGCAATAGAACATACACACAGAATCTGTACATTGAAAAACTTTTCAACGGTGACAGGAGGGTCTAAAGATACTCAACACTGAGAAGTAAACATAGATGGCTGAAACTGGTACTAATAGCATGTCAACTCTTCTCTGGCCACTGAGGAAGGAGACAGAGCACAGTATGGGAGTGACCTTAGTGCAGTGATGTCAATTCTTGATTCATTCACTCATTAATGATTGCTTAGATTGTATAGCTAACTACCTCAGGTCTCCATCTTTCATCACAACATCCATTGTGAACTTGTCATGTCTCAACAGTTTTAGTTCCGCATCAAATCTGGTCACCAGTTGGTGGATGTCATGTATCAACTGTTGCTGGTTAAAAGCATGTCTGCAATAATAAATGTTTGAATGCACATTTTAAAAAGAATTGTATATGACAATTTTTGCAGACAGAAAATTTCACATTTTGAAACACTGGTAAAATAAATAATTGACAAGACTGATAAATTGACATTTGAAAAAATTGATAAGTATTAGAAAAGTTTGATAAGTGTATATTTCAAAAGACAGAAAAGTGCATTTTTCAAAAGAAATACTGATAAACATTTGAAAAGCCTGACAAGTGAAAATTTGAACAAAACAAAAACAAACAGGAGCACTTATGTTGATTATGTTGGCTTAGGTTGATAAGTCATATAATTGAAAAGATTCATAAGTGCACATTTTAAAAGAATGGTAAATATTGATAAATAAACATCTAAAAATACTGATAAGTGAACATTTGAAAAGGTTGATAAGTGCACATCTTAAAAGTGGTAACTCAACATATGAAGACACTCCATATAATATGACATATTGTTCCGCATATCCATATCTTTAGAGACTTATTTCACCTTTCTAATTGCTTGGTAATCATTGTCCAGGTTCCGGCATCATATAGCAGGGTTCAGCAATATTTGACAATTTTCACTTTTAATGTGTTCCCTGGACACCACCTTTGTATAAAGGCTAGATGCTTCCCTTTTGATCTCAAGGTTATGAGTTCACATCCTGATGAAACCAGTTTTTTATTTTTAAAATGACCTTATCTCCCAGGTTGACCCAGCATTAAATTGGTACCAAGTAAAACCCTGGGAAGTAAAGGTGGCTGGCACGATGCTGACCACATCATCCACAGAGTGCCGATCGGTCTAAAAAATATAGGTTTAGCCCTATATGCCCATTAGGTCTGGGAGCATAGAAAAAGGTCCTTTACTTTACTAATGTGTCATTTATCTCTAGATGTCAGTACTTCTCCTCTTATTGAAAATGTTTAACTACTTCTATACTTTGTCTTCTACTTCGCCTCAGCCAATATCTGCTTCGCTGGGGTTCATACTGAGGGGAGGATCTGAGCACCTATGGACATGTCCGGAGTGCAATGATGATAACCCAACTAACTAACTAAATAACTAACTAACATTATCTGCTATTACATATTCAAAGAAATGTGTTTCTTGTTCTAATTAAAACCGAACGCGGAAAAAATACTCTCAAATTTCTTACTTGATTTGTTCACGATGATAGATATCTTTTTCTATTGGTGACATTGCTTCTTCTTCATCAATTTTCTTTTCTTCATCAACGTAGTCAACAATATCTTCACTGTCCACTGCGGTACTCACGCTGCTGGATTTCTTTACTGCGGCAGTTGACAATGTGGACAACTAGAGTCATACAGGAGAATAACGACTAGTTTAAATTTATGCGCTAAATTTTATTGTGTGGCAACAGATTATAGAAAATGAAATAGTTTGTTATTGTTTTTTTTTCCAGACAGGCAGGCAGGCAGGCAGACAGACAGACAGACAGACAAGCTGGCAGGCAGGCAGACAGAGAGACAGACAGACCAGACAGACAGACAGACAGACAGACCAGACAGAGAGACTGACATCAATGACATTGTACTGAGTACTGGTTACCAGTTTTCTGAACAAGGAGGACATAATGGTTTGTAACAAGAGAAAGAGGTTAAGAGTATTTTCCCTTGTCCTTACTTTCTTTCTCTTGTCCTTCCTTCTCAACACTATTTCTCCCATTTCTTCTTAATCTCAGTGTGACCGATAAACCATCACCTTTTTTCTCTTATAACTTTTGATGCCAGCTGTTGTTCCATATGCAGTTGAGGCTTTTAAAAGCTGATGTTGCCTTGCCAGTGTGCATCATAATTTTATTTTTATTTTAATTTTACTCTGATGGGCAGAGCGGGGATGGTATTTTCTTGTTCAATCAAATCTTTTCTACCTTAGTAGTTAAACTGGTCTGTTACTTTTATTAATTTTTGTCTCCACTGTTACGTCTGCTTCATCCGTTACTTGTGTCTTAAGCAAATTTGCTCCTCAAAAATAGTAACAAATTATTTCTTGCCTGTTTCTCTGACGGAGCAGCCAATGAAGATGTCCCATTGCTAGAACTGCCTCCACCAAATCCGAACCCAAACCCACTGTTGTTACCATTGCTTCCTGTCATACCATCGGCATCGAGCAAGTGTGCTTGTTTCTTTTTCTGCTCATATTCAGCTTTAAATTTCTTGAGGCTGTCTCTGGTGAATTCCAGCATTCTAAGAAAATACCATAGAGAAGTACAACATTAATAATATTACTATAAGACAGTACATTACCTGACCTAGCATATAAGACAGTACGTTATCTGACCTAGCATATAAGACATTACATTATCTGACCTAGCATATAAAACAGTACATTATCTGACCTAGCATATAAGACAGTACGTTATCTGACCTAGCATATAAGACAGTACATTATCTGACCTAGCATATAAGACAGTACATTATTTGTGATATTATGCGAGACAGCACATTGTTAAAATCAGTATATCAGGCCATACATTATTAATAGTATTTTAAAAAAACCAGTCTTCTTTTGTCTTCTAGCTCCCAATGGAGCATAGGCCCTCGACTGAGTCATTCTATTTTTCGTTATTGAATTCAGCTCATGGCATGCAGCTCTTCCCATATTTTAAACTTCACTCTCAAGCTACCTTCTTTGTGTTTTTTAAGTCTTCATTTATTTCTTGCCTCAGTGGGTTTCAGTTCAAAGACATTCTAGTTATACAGTTCTCATTTTTTGCAACTTGTGTCCTATCCAATGCTAGCATCTTTTCTTCAGCTTTTGGTCCACAGGACTACGTTAGTGATTTTATCATATTTTTAAATTTCCTCTATTCTGTGCAGACACAAGTTAATGAATGTTTATAGTTTATTAGTAACCCATGTTAGTTTTCCATGTTTCCGTATATAAGTCAGTCAGTAAGTAGCACGTCCTTTGCAGAACCTTGCTCCCATAACAACCCTCCAGAAAACTTCTCGATCACAAGCAAGATATCCTGCGTCTGATAAACCCATCTAGAGATCATATGCCACATCTCGCACCTATCTTCTCTTTGGCTTTCCTCTTCGTCTCTTCCCAGGCATATATCCCTCCATTATTGTTCTGTCCAAACTTTCGTGATGTTTAAAGTGACAAAAATAATTCAGTTGTCTGTGTTTAATTGTCTTTAAAAGCCAACTTTCTCCAGTAATCAGTTCTTGAAATATGGATGCATTTTTTTTTTTAACACCCATGATATTCTTAGAATTCATCTATAACATTTCTATTCAAAGGGATTTATACGCTGTTCCTATATTTTAGTAAGTGTCCAGGTCTTACAGGCATATGTTACAATGGGAAAGATGGAATTTTCACTATTTCTTTGGGTTGAGGTTATTAGGTTTTCTATACCAGTCTGTGATGTGGATAGCAATACTGTCCATATATAAAACAGTACATTATTAGTAGTATCATATGTGATACATTATTAGTAGTATCATATGTGACAGTACATTTTTTGACGCAATAGAAAAGATAGAACATTATTAGAATATCAAAAAAAGACAGTACATTATAAGTAATATTTATGATAGTACATAATTAGTAATATCATGTAAGACAGTACAACATTAGTATTATCATGTGACAGTACCTTCTCTGACACATCACATAATACAGTACGTTATTAGTAATATCATATGAGACAGTACAATATTTGACACATCACATAAGACAGTACATTTATTAAAACATTACGTCTATCATGCGGGCACGTTTACTACTTCCTTTTTGTGTATTCTTACTTTTCAGGCATCTCATCTGGCTGCATGTCAGGAATAACAGGAATCGGTAAATGATGCTCTGGGTCAAGTTTCGTCTGAATGTCATGCAGCTGGTTCATGATATCTCGGATCTCAGCAATCAGTCTGACTTTCTTGTCTCTTAGTGCAAGCAACCTCTTATTGAAGTCCTGCTTATATTTGTGGATCTGAAAATCAGATGAGTTGGTTTATAACCACATATCATCTGAATGGGAGCCACTCGTCATTACATCAGCCAGAACAGAATGGGAGTTCATCATCATCAATTTCCACTTCTGCTGTTAAGCATTGTGGGGAGGAACAGTTTGCGATCCATTGCTTGATGGGCAACAATGGCTATTGTCATGCCGTTTCAGTGTAGAAGCTCTTTAATGAGTTATTAGCACATGAAACACTTGGAGACATGCCCAGGAGAAGATCGGAACACTTACAGCCATGTCCAATGTGCATTGAAGGTGATCTTTAGATGAACAATAAACGATTAAAAAAAAAGAACAATGTATTGTACACAGAAGGAGTAGTTAGTTTAATGGTTAGAATATTATATTCTCATTTGGGAGACCCAGGTTTGAATCCTCAGCAGCAATAAACATCCTAACCTGCAATGATTATGGTGACACCACAAGCCATGCAGCCTCAATTCCTCTGACTTAAGATCTCCCTAGTACACTTCTCCTTCTACAGCTTCTGGGTTGAGAAAGATATACGGTTCTGTTTCTTGTTCTTCTGTGCTCTCTATTGTTTGTGTTTTCTTTGTTCAAATAATTAATATTATTACAAAGTGTACATATGATATGTAAGAGCAAACAATTAAAGATCCCATGTCCATTCCTTTGGCATTATGAGTATGTTGAGCTAACTTCATATATTTATTAAAAGAACTAGAAAGCTTTGCAATACCACAAAAAGTTTATGTTGCAGCTAGGAAGCCCTCATAATAATATGATATCAATGGACAATGATACAAATTACAAGCAAGAATATCTAACACCATTTATCTTTATGGTGAGTTCTGTCATCAAATCTCCATAACATGCTTGAACAGTATAAGCTCTTGGGTGTGTATGTCTTTGCAGAATATAGATACTAGACAGGAAATGACCCAGAGAGGTGGGATGGTAAGACAGGTGAAAGATTACTGCAAGGGATGTAACTCTGAATTTTTTTTTAAAGTAAAACTATGTTTGACATTAAGACCTTTAGAAGAGAGAGAGAGAGAATACCCAATAGACAAATAATACCATATTTAGGAAACAGGCAGATTCTTTTCTTTGAGTATGAAGACTTAATGCCCCATATTCACCTATATATTTATAGATAAGCTGGCAATCAGAAGGTGGTGTGGGCAATATTTGTCTCTTTTTACTTCTTTTTGATAGTGGTCATCAAGACAACAATGATGATGATTATTTCAATGACAAATATGATGACGACAATGATGATGATTATTTCAATGACAAATATGATGATGATTATTTCAATGACAAATATGATGATGACAATGATGATGATTATTTCAATGACAAATATGATGACGACAATGATGATGATTATTTCAATGACAAATATGATGACGACAGTGATGATGATTATTTCAATGACAAATATGATGACGACAATAAGATGATCTTCAAAATCACAAACACACCATTTCCTGGAGGATGAGTAGTCTCCCTCGTGCCTTGTCCACATTCATTCTCAGATGATCAGGAACAACGTAGTCAGCTGCCGTTTTCAGCTTATAATCTCCCATGTTTTCTTGAGCCTCTTTGATAGCAGCAGTATCTTCTGGGTCTTCGTAATCATCATGTGGTTTGCTAGCATACAATTCGTCCCACTGGAAAAGTCATTGTTTGATTGTTATTAGAAGCATAAGGAATAGCTACATCAAATATTTGATTGTTATCAGGAACGGCTACATCAAATATTTGATTGTTATCAGAATGATGAGATTTGGCTACAATGTTTGACTGTCATTAAAATGATGAGAAATGACCACAATGATTGACTGTCTTTAGAACAATGAGAAATGGCTATTGCATTTCAATATTATTAGAATTATGAAAAAATGCCCATAGAAAATGTTTGATTATTATTATTATGATGAGAAATGGCTACAGAAAATGTTTGATTATTATTATTATTATTATGAGAAATGGCTTTAGAAAATGTTTGATTATTATTATTATTATTATGAGAAATGGCTATAGAAAATGTTTGATTATTATTATTATTATTATTAGAAATGGCTATAGAAAATGTTTGATTATTATTATTATTATTATGAGAAATGGCTTTAGAAAATGTTTGATTATTATTATTATTATTATGAGAAATGGCTATAGAAAATGTTTGATTATTATTATTGTGATGAGAAATGGCTATAGAAAATGTTTGATTATTATTATTATTATTATGAGAAATGGCTATAGAAAATGTTTGATTATTATTATTATTATTATGAGAAATGGCTATAGAAAATGTTTGATTATTATTATTATTATTATGAGAAATGGCTATAGAAAATGTTTGATTATTATTATTATTATTATGAGAAATGGCTATAGAAAATGTTTGATTATTATTATTATTATTATGAGAAATGGCTATAGAAAATGTTTGATTATTATTATTATTATTATGAGAAATGGCTATAGAAAATGTTTGATTATTATTATTGTGATGAGAAATGGCTATAGAAAATGTTTGATTATTATTATTATGATGAGAAATGGCTATAGAAAATGTTTGATTATTATTATTATGATGAGAAATGCCTATGGAAAATGTCTGATTATTATTATAATGATGAGAAATGGCTATAGAAAATGTTTGATTATTATTATTATGATGAGAAATGCCTATGGAAAATGTCTGATTATTATTATAATGATGAGAAATGGCTATAGAAAATGTTTGATTGTCTTAAAATGATGAGAAATGGTTACAGAAAATGTTTCATTCATAAACTAGCTAAAGAGGGTGCAAATGAAGGACAATCTGATGTAACAGAAGAAGAAAATAGTCAAAATAATCAGAAAGCCACCAAAACTGGCACAAGATGATTAGCATTTTATGGACAGACCAGAGCAAGTTATTCTACGTCTTAGAACAGGACACAGTCGACTTGGCAGCCACATGTACACAACATTTTAAATCAGTTAACCAGACATATACACATGTGGATTGGCACCTGAGACAGATCAGGTCCTCCAAGACTGTCCCAAATACAACACATCAAAGCAAAACTTTTAGCCAAGAGAAAAACCGGTGCTAGCCACACTTTATAAATCGTTGAGAGAATTATAAAAGACATAGAAGTTCATACTAGAGACAACACTGCAGATATAAATGATCTACTTCAAGCAAACAAAAAGAATAAGTTTTACTGTCATCAAACTTTCAGAACAAGATGCTGTTTATGAGCAAATTCTCCTTGATGTTGGATGTCAGCATTTTTATCTTTCTTAGTTCATGATATTCTAAAAAAAATTCCCAATAGTATTTCAGTGTGTGACACTTCATCTGAAAAAAAAAAGATGAGCTGGTTTTTCACAAATCCTGCAATACTGGTGGGGGGGGGGGTGGTGGTTGGAAAAGGGGGGGGGGGTCTTTCTTCTTCTGTTCTTCTTCACTTTATCTTTTACTACTTTGAGTGTCAAGGGAGATATCAGATTAAGCTTTTATCTCTTCACTCAACCATAGACATATTGTGCTGTTATTGAGTTTCTCTGATGTTATCTTTCCATCTTGTTCTTGGTCTACCTTGTGCTCTAAGTCCTTCTCCTCTTTTAGTATATGCCTTGTATAGTATGGTATCCTTGACAGAAAAAAATCTGTATCCCTTTCTGAATATTGAACCCAGGTCTCCAGCATGAGAATCCAGCACTCTGACTACTCAGCCAGCTGCTCCTCTTGTAGAGAGAATGCAGCAAAAACAATGGTTCAGACATTCTTGTGAGCTACACTACTGTTTACAAACTCAAATTATTACAAAATAAATTTATTGAAATACTGTAATTATTGTTTTTTTTTTAAGTTTCAGTGTTTTTTAAAACTGAGGTACAGATAGATCATTATGGTCTGAGGAGAATGGCACTGTGAGGAGTTACAAGGGGTATCTGGCCATCGCTCAACACGCAGGGGAAATGTGAGACAGTTGTGCAATCAGACAGGGACTGGTGATATCGGACTTTCAACTCTTGGCTTGCTGCTGAAGACGGGGACGTGTCCAGGGGGTGTCCAGATTCTTAATTCAGCATTCAACAACATTCAACATTTAAATTAATGTGTTTTTAAAGAAACTACCTGAACTTTACGAGCAGCCCTTTTCTTTTCCTTGTCTTCTAGTTTCTGAAGAGCATTTTTAATTCTTTCTCCCATACTGCCTTTCAGTGTGGTCAAGATTTTGGATCCAGCCTCGCCATCTGTACCATCCTCAACTGGGCCAGATTTTTCTGAAGTTTTGCTCTGCTCTACAAAGAAGAAAATAAATTTAAACCTAGTTAGTTAATTAGTCAACAGATTATCCTCATTGCAGGTCGAATTCTCAGTCTATAAGTGCTCGGATCCCCTCCTCAGTCAATCCCGCAGCGTGTAGTGGCTAGCGACACCAGCTCTGTGTTGATTTATTATTATTCTTTGGCTACTCATGTAGCGTTCTTGTTTGGTGACACCCCGTTTAACATGTTGTTCTTGCAATCTGACCATGGTTGCAGATTCACAGTTCTCAGTTGGTTCACGCAAACCCAACACATGATAAAGAAAACTACCTATATAAATGGTTTCAGGCAGGTAGCAAGTATGTGAATCAGTAACTAGTATTTTTTTAATAACATAATCTTTGCTTGCTGTTTAATGCCACACATAAATGCATAAGTCAGCCTCTGTGGCTTAGGCGTTGCAAACTGGCTTCATAATGCAGGGTGCCAGGTTCGACCCCAGCTGCGGACGATTTGTCTTGCGTTACTTTCAATAGTGGTACCCAGAGCTGACCCTTCAGTGAGCAATGGCAAAATACTGAATGTAAAATCTGCCAACAGAAACCACAACAACAAAAAACATGCTAGGGTTGGTTCTGCAATGTCCTGTAAAGGATACGCACCTAACTTAACATGCACTAACGTACACTATTTAACAAACACAAAAGGCTAGGCTTAAATTCTCAGTCTAGACAGGAATGTTCTCCAACTAGATGTATTAAGCTTAAAAAATTTTTAACTTTTCAGAAAATTAAAAACCAGCATAGTTGGTAAATAAAGTCAAAGTAAAACTGTCAAATCAATAAAAAATTAAAAAATTGATTCCTCAAGAAGAGGTCATCATAGAGCTATTCTTATGATAAAATAGCACATTAAATAAAATTTAACAAATGTCATGCAAGTATTTGGACTGCATAATCCAATATGGTTTACGACTCTATGATCAACTTCTCTGTATTCTTCTTCTCCTTCTAACTGCCAGGAGAGCATAAGCTCTCAATCAAGTGACTCATGCTAAAGCCTCTACAGCTAAAGTTTTCTGCACGATGCATTAACCAGTCTCATGTAAATTCCCTTAGTAACTGTCAGTGACATTCATGGTAACTTACAGTGTCATTACCCTTTGCTTCCTTCAAGGTCCCAGCAAAACACAGTCTATGATAAACTAAGCCTAATAAAAACTGCTAACTATTTTGGAAAGAAGAAATGACAAGAGCAGGTTCTTATTAAACCATCTTTTCAGATGACAATCTAATATTTGTTAACATGAAGTTCTAACATTTACATCCTTACAGTAATATTTGCCATAGTATTACTTTAACCTTCATGTTATGTACTTTTTCCTCACTTCTTCTTAGTGCTGACTAGCTGTAAATTCCAACAGAAAATTCTGGTTGTTCATCCACTTTTGGATTTTAGTCTCGTTCCAGAACCTGAGTTTTGCATGCACATCCATTTAACAGATCTGGCTAATTTGTTTGCAGACTGTTGGTTCCTCACCTCTCAGGCAGATGCACACTAACTTTGAAGTTGAGTTGAGTCAAGAATTGACATCACAGCACTCGGGGCATTCTCATGCATTATCCGTCCTCATCTTCAGCAGCCAGCCCAGAGTTCCAATACTGATGGTACCGGTCACAATCTGGTTATATGTCCTCCTTGCCTTTTCTCTGAGTGTAGTGAGCCGGCCAGACGCTCTGGTTACACCCGGGTGCCTCATTCTTGCCAGGCCATAATAATCTTGTTTCTCTACTAGTTACGTTGTTTGTTCCCAAAGAGTCTTGACCACATCTGCCTTGTCAACTTTGAAGGAAACACCCCTAATTAGTTGCATTTTACTACATGCTTGCAAATGAGTCCGAAAGGTTGGGGCGGGGGGTAGGGGCGAGTGGGTCTATTCTTTTTACCCCAGAAATGGGATCCTGGTATACAGGGGGAGACCACTGCTATTTTTGTTTTCTTCAAAGTCCATCTACTAACCAGACAGTAAATCTTGTGTAGGATCTCTGCCAGAATCATCTACCATCTGCTGCTGGGTTTTCTTGATATCGAGCTCTGCCTTCAGCTGATGAAACTCCTCTGACAGCTTTGATGAGCGGAAGCTGGAGACTTCATGTGGCGTCAAGAAGGCTTTGACCACAATCCTCTCACATTCTACATCATCCTTGAATCTGAGAAAAGAGAAAGTACGAAAACATACTGAGCCATAGAACAAAAAGCAGCTACAATCTCATCATAATACAAAACATAGTCAGCAAACTGCTCTTGTTAGACTCAGCACAGAAACTGTATACTTCAAACTTCGCTCTACAGAATGAATGCTCCCTAAAATTAACAGTACAGTTGCCCAAATCGCATACAGACTCTTATTATTCTCCTTCTTCTTCCTTTTCTTCTTCTTACTAATTCTTCTTCTTCCTTTTCTTCTTCTTCTTCCTAATTCTTCTTCTTCCTCAAAAGGGTGGTGGAGACGTTGTGTTGTGGTTCACAATTAGGCTATTATATCTGGGGGTTTTTGGTCCAACACATCCAATTTTAGCAAACAAATGTCTCTTACAAAATACTTGTTAAAGGTGCCCAAATCTGGGGGAGGGGGAGTCTATACCCACTGTGGGTATATTTGTGTCCACCATACTGAACACAGATCCCAGAGCATATATTACGAAGATGCTTTTTCTTTTCTTGTTTATCCGCAGAAGATTGCAAAATATTTCAAACAATATACTGTCATGCATTCTGCACACTACATTTGTACTTTTGTCTTTTGAAGAAACGTCTTCAAACAATGTACTTTCATGCAATCTACACACTATGTTTGTAGTAATTGTATCTTTTGAAGAAATGTCTTCAAAGATGTACTATCATGCATTCTGCCCACTGCATCTGTAGTATTTATTTAAAAATAGAAGTAGCTTCAAACAAAGAACTGTCACGCATTCTGCACACTATGTTTGTAGTATTTATTGTCTTTTAAAGAAGTGGCTTCAACAAAGTACTGTCACACATTCTGTAAACAATGTTTGTAGTATTTCCCACAAATAAAGCAGTATGTAACTCACCTTTTCTTGATTTTATCTAAAGCAATCTGCAGTTTCTCAGATTCCCATGCCAGTTGTTTCCTAACTAATTCCTTCTTCTGTTCATTCTGCTGCTGTAGTTCCTGCTTGATCTCCTTGTCTATTTCAAACTCCTTAGAAATTAACAAATAATAATGTATTCTTCATCACATTTCATACTTTTAGTCATATTTATATTAGGAACAAATAAATGTTTCACATTTTAGGAGAACACAATATCTTCTCCTGCTCCTTATACCCCAGTGGAGTTTAGACCCTAAATCCATGTCCTTCCCATCTTTTTAACCTCCATTTTCAGTTCCCTTCTCCATGGGGGGTGGGGGGGGGGGGGGGGGTGCTTTTATTTCTTTCACCTTGTGGGTTCCAATGTAAAGAAATTCCAGTTATATTGTTCTTAGGTTTTCTCAAAATGTTGGTTATATAACACAGTGCATCTTCACATCTTAATTTACTAGATTTTGTTTAGTTCTCTCCCAAAGCTCCCCATTATTGATTCTATCATAATATTCACTGTATACATCACTACTACTGGTCCTCTTCTTCTTCTTTGCGTTCACCAGATTTAATCTCTGGTGGAAAGTTCTGCTTCATCCTTGACTTCTGGACTTTGGTTTTTGTTCTAGAACCGGTGCACATTTGTTTTTCATATTTGGCTTATTTGTAAGCAGACTGTTGTCTTGGAAAATGAAACACTTTGGCCACATCAAGCGCTACAATGGTTTGGAAAGAACAGTAAGGGAGGGCATGGTACTGTACAGGAAGGGGTAGGGGTAGACCAGTGTGAAGATGGGCACAAGACAAAAGCTAATCCTTAAGCAGGAAAATTCATGAGTCTGGAGTGCTAGTCAGGGGCCGAGTTTTTTCAGATAGGCTGTGATGGAAGCAACATAGTAAAAGTAGTCAAATAAACAACAATATCCTGTTCAATCTATCCAGATTATAACTGGGATACACAGAGTTTTTTTTTCTATTTCAATAATGAATATTTATCCCTACAAGTTATGTTTGGTTATTCAATATTACATAGTTTATGTATCAATTATATAAGACTGCAGAAGTACATACTGCCAAATTCAATATTTTTTTAATGTGTACTTCCAAACAATTATAGTAATTTTATTGTGTAATCCATCTTTGTAGATATTTAAAGTAATCTGGGACACCATTATTCTGTCTTATGCAGATCCCTGATCTTGTTATGTACTGTTTAATCTTTCCCTGTAGTTCTTTAGAGCCTTCTACTCCTAGCCTGTTTTATACTGTCATAGGCTTTTTGCAGTAGATTATAATTTCATAAAGGACCTGATGTTCGGGGAGTCACCATGGTGTAGTGGCTAGACGCTCTGGTGTGGATCAGAAGGTGGTGGCTTTGCTGCCTGGCAGAGCCAGACTATTTTTAAAAAATTAACTTGACTCCTAGATCGACTCAGCCTTGAGTGGGTACCTGATGCAGTAGTGGGAAGTAAAGGCGGCCGGCATGATGCTGACCCCATCACCCATTTTGTGTCAATTGGTCTCTAAAAATATAGGTCTAGCCCTATATGCCCTATACACCTAAAGGCGTGGAAAGGGGACCTTTTCTTTGTGTGTGTGTGTGTGTGCTTACCTGATTTTCGATGATGGTGAAAATAAAGATACACATTGTTTGGCACCAACCTTTCTGCTCAGCTGCAAATGCTTGGGTAAGTTTTCATTCCGTTCAATGATAGTCCGAAACTGCCTTCTCAGTGCATTTATTTTCTTCTTCACTTCAGCTTTCTTACGCTCGGCTTCTTTCATTCGTCTGTCATGCTCTGTTTTCTGCTTGGCATCCTCGATACTGGAATAACAATAACGGATAAGGTATAACAATAACAGATAAGGTATAACAATAACAGATAATGTATAACAATAACAGATAAGGTATAACAATAACAGATAATGTGTAACAATAACAGATAAGGTATAACAATAACAGATAAGGTTTAACAATAACAGATAAGGTATAACAATAACAGATAAGGTATAACAATAAAGGATAAGGTATAACAATAACAGATAAGGTTTAACAATAACAGACAAGGTATAACAATAACAGATAAGATATAACAATAACAGATAAGGTATAACAATAACAGATAAGGTATAAAAATAACAGATAAGGTATAACAATAACAGACAAGATATAACAATAACAGCTAAGGTATAAAAATAACAGATAAGGTTTAACAATAACAGATAAGGTATAAGAATAACAGATAAGGTTTGACACTTCATAATAAACTAAACTGTCATTACTATCTGTTTTACCACTTTTTAGGGTGGTGTAGACAGAGGGGTCTTGAGTCTGAGGATTTAGGGCTGCATGGCTGCTGCTGTCACCATGGACTGTGCAGGTTAGGATGTTTAATTTTGCTCAAGACAGAAAAATGCCATCAGCTTATCGAGGGTTGAACCCTGGTCTCCTGCATGGCAGCCCGACGTTGTAACCCCTAGGCCAACTGCTTCTCAACTGCACTTCATAATAATGATACAAAACAGCAATCACAGATAAGGTATGGCTCTTTGTAATAACTATTATATAATAACAGTAACATAATGTATGACTCTTCATTATAATAATGGGACTGAGCCTCGAGAGGAAGGGGGTAAGAAGTGTTGGTGTTGTGGGTAGTGGGTTTCCCCCCTTACTTCACCCTAGGTCTAGTGAATATCTGTTCACGAAAGGAGCGTCCATTGTGGTGTCAGCCTCTTGACCTAGCAAAACCTCTCTTACCTCAAGACCATTGTGCGTGGCGAAGAGTCACAGCCTCCCCGAGGTAGTCCCGGTAACTGGGGGTGCGAATCCCCAGGCAAAACACAATGGATCTAGAGGAGCAAACCTCGATAATAAACCCGGTGCACCACACCGTACTGCCCCCTGTGGGAGGGAAGGAGCCAGAGGGGTGCTGAACAGTCTTAGGAATGGAAACAAGTATGCTAACCCCCCCTGAATACCGGAAACTATCGTGAAGGCACAGGGACTCAGGACGTGACGATCCAGTTGCCCCAACTACTCATGCTTAGGCCATGCTTAGAGACATGAAGAGCTCAGCGAAACCTGCAGGCAATCTGGTGGCGGGGAATGAGCACACTGTGAGCCCCACCTTAGCTACGTGTTAAAGGGAAAGGCAGAAACACAACCCATATTTCCTTTAGAACTGGTACAGGGCATTTCTAGCTGCTGCCCGGGGAGGTAGGTAATCCACAGACACCCCAGCACCACAATGCCATGAATATGTCAAAATTTAAGAATACATACGAGATCGATCGTCGCCTCGTCTATCAAGGCCCGCGCCAGACAGTGGGAAACCAGGCTGTCATGTGCGAAAAATTGGCTACTGGAAAATTTGAAATAAATAGGGAAAACAGACACCCCAGGAGGAGGAAGAGTGGGAGGGAGAGCAAAAAGAACTCAGACAGCACAGCAAAAAATACACAGATGCTCAATATTCTGCAGCTGAACATCTGTGGAATAAGAAATAAGAAACTTGAACTTGCCAAACTGCTAAACAACCACAGGGTACACGTGGCTGCCCTACAAGAAACCCTGCATAAAGACTCTGATCTGCATCTCACTGGATATACTAGTTATGCCTGTAAGTGCAATGACTGCCGGGGCATAGTGACCTATATCAGAAATGACATACAAGGAGATGTAACAATGCTGTCGACATCTCACCCTACAGATGTGCAAAAAATAACTATCTGGCACAATGGAAGCAAATACACGATATACAACGTGTACAGCCCACCTCAGACAACATGCAACATACCAGAACTATACAAGACACAGTACCATAAAACCCTTCTTGTTGGTGACTTCAACGGACACTCGCCACGTTGGGGTTACCCTGACTACAATAGCACAGGGAAGTACATCGAAGATACTTGTGAAACAACTAACCTATTAGTGCTGCAGGACACAGAGTCTACACCTACACTGTTACACAGGGCCCACCTATCTCTCAGCAGACCAGACCTGACCATCTGCTCATCCGACTTAGCAGACGCAAGCTATCCCCAAGTCCTGGACGACATAGGAAGTGACCACAAACCTATACTCACAACTGTAAGCACCACCCCTAAATTACGCTTCAAGCAGAGAACCCGTTGGAATTTCCGAAAAGCAAACTGGAAACTATTTCAGGAAACATCTGACTGCCTCCTGGGAAGAATTGACAACAGCTGTGTGGAAACTTTTTGTGAAGACATAACACAAGCAATCCTGAATGCAGCGTCGAAAGCCATCCCAAGGGGCAGCCGGAAGGCATATAAACCTTTTTGGAATCAAGAAATTCAAAATACTATATCTGAAAGGAATAAAGCAAGAATATTTCTCGAAACTGCACGTTCAACAGAAGCAAAGATCCAATACAATAAAGCATGTGCCAGAGTAAAGCTTGTAGTTAATAAGGCTAAAAGAGATAAATGGACAGAAACTTGCTCCAACTTAGACCTTAGACAGAATGGAAATAAAGCATGGACTTTAGTTAAAAACCTCTCCGGAGAAAGTAGAAGGGTGAACCCAAAACCAGTGACAGATGGGAGTAAGACAATCACTGAAGACAAGAAGAAAGCAGAACATTTCAATCATTATTTTGCCTCGGTTAACAGAGCAGGTAAGCTGTCAGAACTCGATAGAACACAGCTCTCTCAGTTGAAGAAACAAGAGAGAGCTCCAACAGCCAGCGACTCCCTTTTTGAAAATGAATTTAGCATGGATGAATTAGAGCAAGCCCTGAAGAAATTAAAACCTAGAAAATCTCCAGGCCCAGATAAGATCCACAACGAAATGCTGCTACATCTTGGCCGGTCTGGGAGAGAAGTAGTTCTCAGGCTTATTAATAAAACTTGGAGGTCAAACAAACTTCCAAGGGCATGGAGGAATGCATATATCGTCCCCATCCTTAAAACCAAAAAGCCTCCAGATGACCCCAAAAGCTACCGCCCGATATCCTTAACATCATGCTTGGGCAAAGTTGCAGAAAGAATGATAAACAGGCGCTTATATTGGTTCCTTGAGAGTTCTGGTGTTCTATGCCATGAACAGGCAGGCTTCAGAACCAACAGCTGCACAGAAGACCAGCTGTTCAGACTGACACAAAGAATACATGATGGCTTCCAGAATAAGAAACACACAGTGGCAGTCTTTGTCGACCTCCAGCAGGCCTATGACAGAGTATGGAGAAAAGGTCTCCTGATGAAGATGATGAGCATAGGAATACATGGCAGATTGTATAACTGGGTGAAATACTTCCTGATAGATAGAACAATCCAGACTAAGATGCACAACGCAATCTCTTCTAAAGAAGTCTTGGAGGAGGGCTTGCCACAAGGCTCATCATTGAGCTGTACACTATTCCTAATCTTTATCAATGACCTGCCAGAACAAATCAAGGCCGAAAAAGCCTTGTACGCTGATGACCTAGCAATATGGCAGAGTCATGAAAATGTGGAAAGTGGAGCCCAAAGACTGAATGGAGATCTTAGAAGACTGCATGATTACTGCCAAAGATGGAAACTCAAGATTAACTGTGCAAAGACGGTCTACACAATCTTTACCAAAAGCCACCAAGTAGCAAGGAAGAATATTAACCTGAGGTTAGACAAACACCAAGTGATGAAAGAAGAGCATCCCACATACCTTGGAGTCACACTTGACCCGCAGCTCAGCCTCAAGAACCATATTGAAAACATCAGGAATAAGGCATTGAGGCGGTTACAGTTATTAAAGAGACTTGCAGGTACATCATGGGGATCAGACAAGGAAACTCTGAGGGGCTTATACCTAGGATATGTTCGCTCTGTGATAGAGTACAACAACTCACTGCTTACAACTTGTTCCAAAACTAACCTAGAGACTCTTGACAGAGTACAAAATAATGCCCTCCGATTAATCTGCGGAGCTATGCAGTCTACACCAACTGCTGCATGTGAAATCCATACAAATGTGGAACCCCTCGGGTTGCGGAGAGAAAAAGCCACTTTAGAAATTTATGAAAGATGCGTTAGGAAAAATCGTAACCATCCTAATAGACATCTTGTAGAAAACTGGGAATCCAAACAAAGAATAAAGCACAAATCGGTTTTACACTGTGTTAATGAAATTCAGGACAGATACCACCTCCCAGAAAGACGTCAAGGAATTCAGAATGTTGCAAAAAACCTACCACCACATGCTCGCTTTAAAGCTCCAGAAGTCCAAACTAAATTGGTAGGCGAGGAAACCAAACAGTCCGACCCAATCGCTCTTATGAACTCATCACTAAAGACCGTTGATTCTTACCCCCAAGAATGGATACATGTCTATACTGATGGATCAGCATTTAAAGCTACCATTAAAGCAGGTTACGGAATCTACATAGGTTATCCCGATGGATCTGTTGAAGAGATTTTTGATGCATGCGGGGAATTCTGTTCAAACTATGAAGCTGAAATAATTGCACTGGAAACAGCAGTATACCACCTAAAGACTGTAATGGATGTTTACCCCTCAAAGGTCCAAAATATTGTCATCTTCACAGATTCAATGTCTGCCCTTCAAGCTCTGGAGGGCAATGAACGCTGCAGAACTGACATAGCCAAGATAATCCTGGATGCCGATCAGCTTATTACCTCATACAACATCAGAATAGTGATGCAGTGGATTCCAGGTCACTCCGGCACACCAGGTAATGACAGAGCTGACAGATTGGCAAAGAAAGGAGCAACACAAGAACAACCACCTACAGCGACAACCCTCCAGACAGCAAAAACACTGATAAGAGCTATAAACAAAGAGACTTGGTTGAACAGATGGGCCATGGGAGACACTGGAAGAGAGGTTTATAGACATATGTCTGGCCCTGATCCTAATGACAGCATTAACCATCTAACAAGAAGGGACCAGGCCACCATCTTCAGACTTAGAACGCAACATACTCCACTCAATGGACACCTAAACAGAATACAGCCACAACACTCCCCAGAGTGCCAGCTATGTAACTACCCCTACGAAACTGTTGAACACCATCTCTTTGAGTGCCCAAAACTCAGTGAGACAAGAAGAACGCTACTCCCTCCGAGACCAGACAAGTGGAACACCTTGTACGGAGGAAAAGAACAGCTTGTGAAAACATGCAAATTCCACTACATGGCATTGGGCCAAAGGGCGAAAGCTCATGCGCTGCTGGATCGATAACAACAACATTATAATAATAAAAACAACAATAACAGTAAAGGTATAATCTTTATTATAATGTTAAAAATAACAGTAACAGAAAAGGTGAGACTTCGTACAATCCAAATGCACAGACACAAACACACACATGTCCATACTGATCAACCCATACACACACACACCCACCCATGACCACACCTATCCACCCAACAACCCAAACACCACACACATACACACCCATGACCACACCTATCGATCCAACAACCCAAACACACCCACCCATGACCACACCTATCCACCCAACAACCCAAACACCACACACATACACACCCATGACCACACCTATCGATCCAACAACCCAAACACACCCACCCATGACCACACCTATCGATCCAACAACCCAAACACACACACACACTTTCATGACCAAACCTATCGATCCAACAACCCAAACACACTCACATACACACACACACATACACACACACTTACACACCCATGACCACACCTATCCATCCAACAATTCAAATATGCACATTTATTCTAGATCCTTCCATGACTTAGCTCACCTGTATGCATTTGGATCATCAATATCGTCCACAATTTTCTCTGCAACTTTCTGAAATATTTCATGCAAGAGACACAATTTTTTTACACTGCTGAAATCTGTTTTACAACAAGCTGCAACATTTTTTATGAAGCAAAAGAGGGAGAAACACTCCATTTCTATCCCATTGTAATAGATTTGGGAAACCAAATGAGGTGCAATTAATTTTGTTGGAATGTTGAATGTTTTTGAATGTAGAATAAGGAATCCACATCATAGCACCTGGAATATTCTCATAAACATTCTGTCCCCATCTTCAGCAGCAAGCGCAGAGTCCCAGTTCTCATGGCAGAAGTAACAGCCTGATTGTGTATCGGTCTCACCTTTCCCTTAGGAGTTTAGCATCAGACAGATCTTCTGGTCATTCATCGATCGCAGCACCATCCATTTAGTCTGTGATGATCCTTTTGTTCCTCCGCACTGTTCACTAGCTTTCAAAGGACCTTTAGGACACGCAGCTTGTCAAGCATCAATTCACCACAAGTGGTGCAGAGCCAACCAGTCTATCTGCCTGTTTGTTCCACAACACACCTGGCTTCCAAAGGATGCTAACTACGCAGGAACAATGTCAACTGAATGAAATGGTCAGTACCATGCTAGCCATTTTATTTCCCTGAAGATTTTCTCATCATCATCATGTAGCAGATCTTTTGCAAATGTCAAAGAAGAAGAAGAAAAAGAAGAGGAAGAAAAGGAAGAAGAAGAAGAAGAAGAAGAAGAAGAAGAAGAAGAAGAAGAAGAAGAAGAAGAAGAAGAAGAAGAAGAAGAAGAAGAAGAAGAAGAAGAAGAAGAAGAAGAAGAAGAAGAAGAAGAAGAAGAAGAAGAAGAAGAAGAAGAAGAAGAAGAAGAAGAAGAAGAAGAAGAAGAAGAAGAAGAAGAAGAAGAAGAAGAAGAAGAAGAAGAAGAAGAAGAAGAAGAAGAAGAAGAAGAAGAAGAAGAAGAAGAAGAAGAAGAAGAAGAAAAAGAAGAAGACTAAGAAGAAGAGGAAGAAGAAGAGGAAGAAGAAGAAGAACAACAACAACAACAATAACAACAACAACAACAACAACGGCAACAACAACAAGGAGGAGGAGGAGGAGAACTCTTACCTTAGCTGATGGCAGTTTTGCCTTATTCTCCTTGACCTGTCTGTCTAAATCTGCCTGTGACATGAAAGAATACTGGAAACAGTTCCCATCTGCTCCAGTACTCAACACCATAGTCCCTGTCAATAAAACATTGAAATAATGGGTAAATAAAAACAGTCTAGCTAATACCAAGAAATTAATCCACTGAACTGGGACTGAGAAGCTTAAATATCCCGGGTAGTTAAGGTCCTTGGGATATTGTCTCCAGGTGATGCCGGTGTGTTGGGAAATGAGCAGACAGATAGACTGGCCAGTTCTGCACCACTTTGTGAACTGATGTATGACAAGCTGGATGTTGTGAGGGCCCTTTGGGAGTGAGTGAACAGTGCGGAGGCACTGAAAGATCATTACGGTCTGAGGAGAATGGCACTGTGAGATGCTACCAGAGGAACAGGCCGATGCTCAACACTAAAGGGGAAGGCAAGAGGGATGTATAATCAGACAGTTACTGGTGCCATCAGAATTGGGTCTCTTGGCTTGCTGCTGAAGATGGGGACTGAGCCAATATGAGATTGTCCCAAGTGCTATCATGTTGATTCAACATTTTGAGAAGCTTAATTAAATAAAGAAGGGGTGGGGGAACAGCATACACATACATACAAGAAAAATCAGCCTCCTGCTGAAACATACAGTGTATGTGTGTGTGTGTGAGTGTGTAAGTGCATGTGTGTGTGAGTGCATGCATGTGTGTGCTGTTTCCACTCCCCATATTTGTCACGAAGCTTTTCAGTCACAGATGAGTGGATTAATTTCTAAAATGAGCATCAGGTAAGTTCTGGAAAGTAATGGTGACCTGCGTGATTTAGTCTAGCACTATATGCCCAAATGTTACTGGCATGAAAAGAATCTTTCACTTTAATGTTAACTTTACATGTACTTTAAATTTTACTTTTACTGTTAACTTTACATTAACTTTTACTTTAAAATTTACTTTGACTTTAAACTTTTTTTGTACTTTTTTTTTTAACTTTTACTTTACCTTTACATTAAACTTTAGTGTTATTTTACTTCTACTTTACTTTCACTTTATGCCCACTTTTACTTTATGCTTTACTGTTACTTTACTTTAACATTACTGTTATTTTACGTTTACTTTACATTTACTTTATTTTTACTTCAAACTTTGGTATCTTCACTTTTACTTTAAACTTTACCATTATTTTACTGTACTTTTATTTTATGATTACTTTACTTTTACTTTAAACGTTACTTTTACTTTAAACCTTACTGCCATTTTACTGTACTTTTACTTCACTTAAACTTTACTTTTACTTTAAACTTTACTTTTACTTTACTGTTATTTTACTTGTATAACTTTACTTTTATTTTACTTTTACTTATGTTTACTTTACTTTTATTTTATTCTTATATTATACTTTTACTAAACTTTGCTTTACTTTAAACTGTACTTTTACTTTACTTTTATTTTAAACATTACGTTTACTTAACTTTTACTTTAAACACTATTTACTTTACATATGTATAATATAACATTATTAAAATCATACTCTCATAGTAGATGTTAAATAATCAGTTACAAAAATGTATAACAGAGGAATAGGTAAGGTTTGAGTATATGCATATCGCCTATTTAATACCCCTAAACAATAAATGTAGATTAAAGATGCATTTAAATTCACATGTTTCTTATTATCTCTTCTTCTTCTTCTTCCCCTTCTTCTTTTTCTGCTTTTTCTTCTTTAACTTCTTCTTCTTCTTCTTCTTCTTCTTTTTCACGTTCACCGGCTGTAAACTACAGCGGAAACTTCTGGTTGTTCATCCACTTCTGGACTCTAGTGCTGTTCCAGAACCTAAGTGCTGCATGTACATCCGTTTCACAGGTGTGACTCATTTGGATGCAGACTTTTAGTTTCTTGCCTCTCAGGCAGGTGTACTACGACTTCGAAGGAAGCTCCCAATTAGTGGACTCTTATGACATGCTTTTTGGCAGGCAGTGGGTCTATTCTTGTTTTTCCCCACAATGGGGCCTCAGAACCTACACGGGTACTACTTCTTCTTCATCCTTCTCCTTCCTTCTCCTCTTCCTCTTCTTCTTCCACCTCCTCTTTTCTTTTTCTTCCATCTCCTCCCCCTTCTCTTCTTCATTTACTGTTTGCTGCAATTTCATCACTGTTGTCAAATCCTCATCATCTTGTTTATTTTCTTCTTCTCTTTGTACTTTATGGACCAGCACAACAGTCTCATCTCACCAATACAGTAACTTCCTATAACATATTTGTGTGCAGTGAGTGCATGTGTGCCCTGTGAATCATTTGAATAGTTTCTGCAGAGGAATACTGAAGCTACATGCATAATCTGATGCAAATCTTTTTCTCTTTTAATTCAGCCATTTTGAATGTGACAACCACATAGTGCATGTCTTCACTAAATGACGTTTATCGGTCGCACTGACTGGTACAGCAATGTCATCATTGCTAACATTTACGTAAGACTGACACCTATATTTGACTGCCAAGTTACATTAATATCAGGCAAACCATTTTCTTTTATTTAATATGGCTTGTTCTTTTCCAGACAGTCTTTGCATCTTATCAAACATGAACATACTATACATACAAACACATAGTGGTGTCACATATCCAAATATGATACACAAAAACATATGGTGGAATAGGCACATATATCCATATTTGGCCATTACTTACCATCAAAACTGGTGATGATTGACGTTACATATCCATAATTATTGTCATGCATGTTTAAGGTCCAATGTGGGCCAAGCTCAGCCAAATCTCGAAGTTTGTTCAGCTGTTGAACTCTTATCTGGCCATTACCCATACCAAAGAGGACTTGCTGTCCAGAGTTGCTTTAGAAAGGAAAATACAAAATGGAGATACTGTGTGTATGGAGATACTGTGTGTATGGAGATACTGTGTGTATGGAGATACTGTGTGTATGGGGATACTGTGTGTATGGGGATACTGTGTGTATGGGGATACTGTGTGTATGGAGATACTGTGTGTATGGAGATACTGTGTGTGTATGGAGATATTGTGTGTATGGGGATACTGTGTGTATGGAGATACTGTGTGTATGGAGATACTGTGTGTATGGGGATACTGTGTGTGTATGGAGATATTGTGTGTATGGGGATACTGTGTGTATGGGGATAATGTGTCTATGGGGATAATGTGTGTATGGGGATACTGTGTGTATGGGGATAATGTGTGTATGGAGATACTGTGTGTATGGGGAAACTGTGTGTATGGGGATACTGTGTGTATGGAGATACTGTGTGTATGGGGATAATGTGTGTATGGGGATACTGTGTGTATGGGGATAATGTGTGTATGGAGATACTGTGTGTATGGAGATACTGTGTGTATGGGGAAACTCTGTGTATGGGGATACTGTGTGTATAGGAATACTGTGTGTATATTGATACTGTGTGTATGGAGATACTGTATTTGGGGATAGTGTGTGTATGGGGATAATGTGTGTATGGGGATACTGTGTGTATGGAGATAGTGTGTGTATGGGGATACTGTGTGTATGGAGATAGTGTGTGTATGGGGATACTGTGTGTATGGGGATAATGCGTGTATGGAGATACATAAAGCAGGGGGCATTAGCAATGGGCAGGGACGCTTTTCAAAGTGCTATGATGAGTACAACATTCTGTAAAGGACCTGATACATGAGGATGATGAGAATATAGAATGGATTACACAAGAGTCTCTCCCTGTGTGAGTTTTATGGCCTCATTTTAGGGGGTTAAGCAAAAAACTGATCCCCTCCCCCCCCCCCCCTACCTCTCTTGTTCCCCCCCCCCCCCCCCCCCCCCCCCCCACACACACACACACACACGAATGTTGTGAAAGTTGGCAAATTAGAGGTGTTTCCTTCAGTCAGAGTGCATCTGCCTGAGAGAGGATAAACCAACAGTCTGCCCACAAATAAGCCAGAGCTGTAAAGTGCATTTGCAAACAAAACTCAAGTTCTGTAACAAGACTAAAACCCTGAAGTGAACGAATAACCAGAAGTTTCTGCCAGATTTTACAGCCAATGAACATAAAGAAAAAAGAAGAAACAGTCAGCATAAAATCACAGCTTTGCTAATGCAAGGGTTGTGGTGAATCTTTACCTAAACTTGATAACATTAATGGGAACATCACAAGACTCCACTACAGGTATAGCCCTCAATGGTTTGTCGATGTTATCTGGCATCATGTTTGCCTGCTCCTCTGGGCTTGTGAACTTGCACTCGTAGAGGTAACCGGCATCAAAATCTCCCTGGTGATGACAGGAAAACAAATTAAATTTAATATTTTAATCAGTCACGGATCAATTTATGATCAAAAGCTGTCCCCGTGTGGGAAACATTTTTTTTATTATTTGAAGCCCCACTCTGGCTTCTGCCGGGGGGCCTTAAATATAGCCGGAGCATAGATAAGGCCTAGCCATGGATATGGCCTAACGGCTGAAAGGGGTTTCTGGGACCTCTCCACGGGTGATCCTCATCCACATGGTAGCACTTTGTGTCACCGGGTGTTTATCGCTTGTGTGATGTCCTGGTGGGGTACAACTACCCACCACCTACTACATGATCAACTAAAGAAAAAGCACATTTGATATTTTAAACTTAAATGTTACAGAATAATTCTTAGAAAACGATGGATAAAGAGCCTATTGTAAGCCTTGACTTCAAACTAAATTAGCAAAAAATAATGTAAATGCATACATGTTGATAATAATTTACATAAGAGATGAATTTCTTTGTTTAAAAAATAAACATTATTATAACCAGAAACAAACTACCATTGACAACCAGAATTTTCCTTCTTCATTTGAATAGCGGGCATGAAGAACTGGGCTTGGTACCTCAGGAATAAAGGGATGCCACTCTGCTTGCGGAGTCTTTGGTCTCTTTTCTATAAAAACAGAAATATGTTGAACAGATTAAAAGAGGTTATATAATAACAGACCAACAAACAAGTACAAACAAGCTGGAATTATTCTAAATTAGTAACTAACATTACCCTGTGGTTTAATATTTCTTGTGACTAATTTAAACTAAAAAAATTTAGATTAAGAGAATATCACAAAACCCACACTGACAACTCATGTTTACCTTCTTCATCTCCTTGCTCAGATTCTGTCTCTAATCCTCTCTCTAGTCTCTTTTGTCTCTCTTCTTCTTCCTTCTTCTTCCGTTCCTGTTCTTCAGTCTTCAGTCTCCGAAGTTCTTCTTCATGCTACAAAAAAAAAAAAAAAACATAGGACATCTTAAATAATAAATAATTGAACAAATATATGCATCACAAACTGAAAGGCATAACTAAAGAGAAGAATTAATCTGGAAACAAAAACGTAATTTTTTTTTTTTTTATGTGTATAAAGCATCCTTAAGAAAGAGAATAGGGGCTTTGAGCTGAAATGCTATAGAAATATTTTCAGAATTTCTTGGACAAAGAAGAGGAGAAATAATGACATCTTGAAAGATCTGAACATCAAGGAAGATTGGCTAATAAAAAGCTTCCTGTCTCAGAAGCTAAAATATTTTGGTCATATCAAGCACCACGACGGATTGTAAAAAATAATAGCAGAAGGCATAGTACCAGGAAGTAGGGGCAGGGGCCGATGAACATGAAAATGGGCACAGAATATAAGTGACTTCTTGAGTCACTTTTTCCAAAACAGGATGCTGTTTATTAGCAAATCTTCCTTGATGACAATCTACATTTATAGCATATGCTATTCTGATACACACATATTTGGATTCTAGCTGGCACCACAGAGGTTGTGCATTGTGCTGAGATTCTCCTGTGTGATTCTCGTATTTGAGTCTTTTGGATTTATCCATTTATTGTTAAAGCCATTCTTTACAAACCTCATCCACAATATTTAAATATGAGAGGATCACAGGATTGTACTGAGTGTTATCCATCCTTCTTCTTCTTCACATTCACAGGCTGTAAACTTCAGTGGAAAGTTCTGGCTTTTCATCCACTTCTGACTTTAGTCTTGTTCCACAAACTTTAGTTTTGTAGCACATCCATGTGTGTGCATCCATTTTACAAATCTTGCTTGTTTGTATGCAGACTGTTGGTTACTCACCTCTGCACTCTGACTTTGAAAGAAACACCCCTAATTAGTTGCCTTTTACGACCTGCTTATTAGGGGAGCATTGAGTTTATTCTTCTCCCCTCCCCCTCAAAAATGAAACCTGGAAACCCACACAGGAAGAGTTTTATCCTTCTTCTTCTTTTGTCAAAATCTGCTTGTGCCGCTAGGCGTCGCAGTCTATCAGATGATCGGCAACCGAGCCAGGGCGCTCTCAGTCGCTTCATAAGAGTTTTATCCAATCTGCCTTAATCTCTTTCTAAAGAGAAGTAACCACCTGTTGTCAGAAGTGCTGCACAGATAATATACTTTGTTGAGTCCCAGAAATCTCAACAACTGAACAACGCAGTCTAAAACCAAACTGGCAACCTTCAGAGCACATGTTAAACAAATAAATGAGTGGGCTGGTTATTTCTTAACTGTATGGCAAAACGTAAGTAAGTAAAGATCTCTTCTCACACCTTTAGGTGCATCGGGCATATGGGAAGAGCACCCATATTTTTACAGACCACTCGGCGCTAAGTGGGTGATGTGGTCAGCATTATGCAGGTCGTCTTTACTTCCCGAGGACATAATCCTGGTACCCATTTTAGGCTGGGTTGACCTGCAACGCCCCATACCATGATAACAATCCATGCAGCCAGCAGTAGGTTTCAATTGGGGTATGCTGGAATTACGAGTCGGACTCGCAACACCTAAGCCACGGACGCCATTAACTGTAGGATGCCACAAAACAAATATGTTATTTGGTTGATCAGAGTTTCTGAGATTCATTCATGTTGAACTTTCATCTGAATATTGGCTCTTTGAACCACTGGGTGTTTATCTTTCAGAATGTTGGGGGGAAAAAACAAGCAGACAGACTGGCTGACTTGGTAGAATATTGATACATGATAGGGAAGAAGTGGTTAAGACCTTATGGCAGCAGGTGTGTAATTCAGAGGAGCAAACGGATCATCACAGTCTGGTGAGAGGGATGCAGCGAGGAGTGACAAGGAGGATCTGGCCAATACTCCATGCTCAGAGAAAAAGCAAGATGGACATTTAATCAGACTGCTGAATTATGAGTTGGATTATCTTCACAGCACTCCGGACGCGCCCATAGGTGCTGAGATTCCCCCCTCAACATATTCATCATCGTCCCACAGTTAATAGTGCCAGTCCTATGCTGACTGATAAGATTTTGTGTGCGTCCAGTGTGCTTCTCATGTTTGGCTGTGCCGATCTTTACTCCTAATTCTCGTATTCTTAGCAGTGATGTGGACACGCTGCTTCCAATGTCTCTCTAAGGGCATTGATGATGTCTGCATGATCCATGGGCTGGCCATCTACAATTTATGCGGAACCTGCCAATCTATAAGCTCTTTCATTGCCAACAACACCTGCATACCCTGGGACAAATATGAAGGTAACAACACACACAGGAGAGTTTTGCAATGACTCAATCCACTGTCTGTGTAACGAGCCTGCCTATACCCGAGAGATCATGCTCAAAGAATCACTCAGCACACACATGTGGGAATAGTCCTGTAATCTAGCCACATGGAAGCTTGTGTCACCATCATCACCTCCATGGACATGCTGCAGGTAGTCATGGAGAAGGCACCACTGGCTTCTTGGACTGTTCTACTTGCAGAGCGAGCTGTAAATGTCCATAACCTATTATGCTCTTGTATAATGGACCCATCTGTGAAGATCGGCACATTTGTCTCATCTGACTTGTCACTGATAAGCTCGCAGAACGCAACAGGATTATGTTCCCGACACATCATATCAAGCATGACGACATTGGAGAAGGTGAGATTGAGTGCTTCAGGCACTAGTATCTATACCTCACCAGGATGGATGTTTGTAAGGCTGCAGACCTGCGTGATATCATCCTCTGCCACATCCAGCCATGATTTGCCCCATCTTAGTCTTGCCCTTTTTTTTTTTTTAACTGAAGAGCATGTGATGCAAAGGGTGCTTTAGATTGGAGCTTTACCTTGAGGTATGTGTTAGCCCTCCAGATCTTGATCCTATAATTCATAGTAGGGAAGTCAAGAAGGTACCTCACTACTACACATGAGGTGTCTCTTGTGCACCCCGCAGTAATGTGCATTGCTTTGTTTTGCACCTTTGTCATCAGACTGTTTCTGGTACCATTGGTATTGGAACTCAGGACCGGCTGCTGAAGATGGAGATAGAGTGCTTATGGGAATGTCCCGAGTGCTGTGATGTCAGTTCCTAAGTCAACTTTACTCAAAATGAAATCCTTTTTCTTCAGCTTCTTTTATTCCATGCCGTGTTGGTAGTCTATCAACAACCTTCTCTCTCCTGTACTTTCAATAAATTCTGACACAGATGATCTTCCATGGGATGATGTCAAACTGTCCATTATTTCCTCCCTTGGTCTCCCTCTGCCTCTTCTTCCCTCCAACTTTCGCACCGTCACAATGTATTATAAGTTTCTCCTTCTCACGGCATGACCAAAGAATAAAGATTGTCTATTTCTAACATGAGCTGTCAATTTTCTTTAGTAGTCATTGTTTTACAAGACATTTTCCTGACTCTTTTTATCTTCCACTCTATTCTCATATAAAACCACATCTCGCCTCTTCCAAATAATTTGTAACCAACCTGTCAACCGTCCATTATTCACTTCCATATAACATGCAAATCCTAGAGCAGAGAAATAATAAATAAAAAAATATAAAAAAAACCATGAAAATCAGCTTGATCACTTCACCACATTTGCAAACCAAACTCACCTTAAGATAAGATTTAATACTCTTGAACTTGTACTGCCTCATTGCAAGCCCTTTAATCTCGTAAGTGTGAGATGTGTCAAAGTTGCCAGGTTTTGGAGCATCAACCTCTACAACCATCCCTCCCTCACAAGCTACCAAAATGGCCTTTTTCTTCTAAACAATAAACAAATACAAAGTATTCTGTCGTTGTAAATTTAGTTAAAGAGTCATTAAGAAATGTACATGCAGTTGCTTGGTTAATGATGGATAATGAAATCTACAAAAGAATATGTTCCATTTTTGGAACAAAAAGATCCCCCTGTGGGTTCTAGGGCTCCATTGTGGTGAAAAAAAACACAAGAAAAGACCCACTGCCTCCCCGACAGGCACATCATTAGAGTTGACTGATTGGGGGCTTCCTTAGAAGTCGGAGTGCATATGCCTGAATTAACAAACAAATGAACAATCACATAAAGTTTGAAGACTTTAATTATTTTTTAAAAATAAACATTTTAAAAATCTTTTTGCCATTCACAAACTTTTCTATAAACTCTGGGTCCTCAAAATCACCTAGCAAGAATTTTGCATACTGCTGACAACATCACCCATCTTGTGCCGATTGGTCTATAAAATATAGGTCTAGCCCTATTTGCCCTATGTGCTTAAAGGAGCGGAAAAAGGTCCTTAACTTACTTACTTATTAACTTTTTTTTTTTTTTAAACTTACATTACTGTATAAAACATTCTCAATTATTCCTCAGTTCTCTGTTTTATTTTCATTCCACAGTTGCCTTTAATATCAGTGCCCAGCATCATACTAGTCGATCATCTCAGTGCCTCCAGAAACTAAACCACCCATTTCTGTACATTTAAGTGATTGTTAATATGATGAAAGCATATTCAATTTTTGAGACAGAAATCACTGGTTAAAAAAATATATGAACTTTCCTTAACTCTTTGAGTCCCAGGGGGTTTAGCATCAGAGGCCCAAGGTGTGGTAATGCAATTTCAAAATTTCATAAGTGTAACGCTTAAAAACAGACCATACTAATTCAACTGCCGCACAAAATACATATGGGACACATTAAAGAGGCTAGGGATTGTTGAAGAATAATATTAGGCACTCTTCCGATTAACGGTCCCTTATTATTCAAAGACAAAAAATCCCATTCAGGGCCTCAAGAGGTCGTAGTTAGGGACTTGAGAGGTCATGTAGTTAAAAATATGGAACAGGAACACTACGAACTATGCTTTCTTTTATTATATAGTTTTGTTTGAACGAAATTACCGAGTCTTCGCTAGTATAGTAGATAAGCAGTCTGCTTGTTACACATGTGATCGGGGTTCGATTCTCCGGCGGGCAAAAACATTTTCCTTTTTTTTTTCTTCAGGCAAAAACATTTTTCATTTTTTTTCTTCAAAAGGGTGGTTTGCACGTTGTGTTGTGGTTAACAACTAGGCTGCGATATCTGCGCCTTTACTCGGTCTTGTGGTTAACAGCTAGGTAGCGATAGCGGCGTCAAATTTTTTTTTTGACTTTTAAAAGGGTGGTGATCGAAGATTTTTCCTCCCCACGTCACTTCAGTGGATCGAAAACTATTTCTCACAGCGCTTAACGCACAGATGTGGAAACTGATGATGATGGCCTCAATTATTTCACGGCATTATTGGTACGTATTGTTCCATATTTTGTTGTTCCATATTTTGTATAACCTCTTTATAACCCCTTGACCTCTTTGTAACCTCTTGAACCCCTTGAGGCTCTAAAAGGAATGTTTTGGACAGTAAATAATAAGGGACCGGTATTCGGAAGAGTGCTGAAAAATCAGTTTTAAAAACATTTAAAAACTAAGTGAAATAATAATGTTTCCACTCACCACCATGGCACGCACGCATGCACGCACGCAGGCACGCACACACACACACACACACACACACACACACACAAAACTTTACATAACACTCAATTTGCCCATAAATGTATAGCCTATGCTCCTAAATAAGAAAGGAATCTTACTAGACCTAACTGACACTGAAGACAATTGCCATTTTCACTAATATTTATTATTTGTTTAACAGCTGACTTTGTTATCGTTGTTTGCTTGGCTTGAGGTATATATCAGAGCTATCCCTCATCAAAATATGACTTCATCAATGACCGAAACAAGTCTACTTCGTAAGTTTCTTTGTCTAGTTTCAGATAAATCTGATAAACAGGTGTTTTATTTAAATATGAGGCTTCTAAAGAAATAAATCTTGTTGGCATGCATGAAGTAAAGATGTCTATCTGGAGGACACACTGTTTCTCAGAGGCCATTTTGTTTTTACACAGACACTCAGTAATTTGGTAAAGACAACAAACATGCTAATATGTTATGCTTTTAAACACTTTTTTTTAAAAAACCTAATGGTCAACATATGTGGAATTAAACTCAAAGAGCAGGAAATACCATTCAAAACTGCTGGTTTGCACTGTTATATTGGCCAGTGATAAATTAAAAAACAAGAACGCAACACGCGTCGATTGGCCGCCTGGGTGGTAACCAATTAGCATGTGATGCATTCTTGAGGATTCAAAGACTTAACTCTTTGAGTCCCAAGGAACGCGTCATGCGTTCATAGATTCCTACCTAGAAGTCCAATGAACGCAAGAAGCGCCGATTTTACGTCTTTCTTGACTACTCCTTGGGCCTGTGATGCTAAACCCCCTGGGACTCAATGAGTTAATGAGTGCCCATGCTTAATAGGGCTAAAATAGCTGACAGAAACACAATGCTGAGTTTAGGGATATAACTAAACAAATACAAGTGACTCAAGAAGGGAGGAAAAGACAGTGGTGTTGGATAAGACACATTCATAATAGCTGATAATAAGATCAGTAGAAAGTATCTTTCCTGGAATATGCAGATAAAAAGAAATAATGGAAAAGAGAGATAGAGATGAACAAGATGGCAAAGATGGATGGAGCTGCAGTAGGTAGCCAAAGATGGATGGAGTTGCAGGACGTAGCCAAAGATGGATGGAGTTGCAGGAGGTAGCTAAAGATAAGTTAGCTTGATATGAGTTAGATAAGAACCTATGTTCCAATATTAAACATTATAACATGATAATTTGTATTATTTTTGTAAAAACAGTTTAAATATTCTTGCCATTCACAACTTGTTCTGGCCAGGACTTATTTATGGTGGTCACATACGTGTCAGCTATTCAACTTGCAGTCAATCCCCTCTGTGATGATATTATAATTCTAAGGGTGATTACACAGAAAAAAACTTACAAAATTCTCTGGAGTCCAGACAAGCTGTCTCACTGGGCCTGGCAGTCGGACAAATCCAATAGGGTCATACACAAACACGTCACTCACATATAGGAAGAACATTGTACCATCCAAGCTCTGAAATGTAGTATGTGTTAAAAGTACACATAAATACACAAAATTCAAGGAGCAATGGTAAACCTACATTCACATCTCACTGGAAAAAAGTCTATGATGTAGAAGATAACAGGCAAGATACTGACGCTTCATGTCCATGATTCTGACCCATGCCCGGTCGGAACATCTTTATTCTGTCATACCATAGCTAGTGATATGCTTCATTAACTGATGACATAAATAGAGGTTGACAGCAGTCGAGCTGATGACAAGAAGTGCTCAATACAATATAAAATGCAACTAGAAAGCTCGCCGGAGGTAATGGAAAACATGCGCACAAATACAACCAAACATTTCAACTAAAGTCCTTATCAATGCATTTAGTACCTTGTTGATGTAGAATTTGGTCAAAACATTCAGCTGTATTTGCGCCATCTTTTCCATTTCCTCTGTCACATTTTGTAATGTATTTATCACTTCATTAACTGAGTTATTCAGTCCAAAAACTGGTGTTGAGGCTGTTTTTCTGGTTCTAGTCACATTAAGAGACCTAACAATGAGAGTGACCTCCCTTCCCACTGATGTCTTGATCTGGTGCAGGACCTCTACTATGTTGCTTGGGGTGTATCCTAGGTCACACGACTGTACACAGCGTATAATACAGCTGAGGCTGTGAAGTAGGGGGGTTGGGGTTAGGCCCATTTGTACATGTTTTGGGACCGTTAAAAGCGGTCACAGCATAGAAGACGTGATATCGCCAGCCGATGACAACAAGGAGTAAAATATGACCCAATACACCTGAAAGCTTTGTGACTTAGTATTGACACTACACCAGATCATGGCATCAATAGGAAGGGAGGTCATTCTCATCGTTGTGTCTCTGCCTCTTATTCTCTACAACTCTTTTAGCTCATTATAAGATGATCCTTAAAATCCTCATATGCCTGCATTATACAGTAAAATCTTGTTACCATGAATACCAATGAGACACACGCAAAAATCAAGAGTATGTTAACAAACAAAAACACACAAAAAACTGTGCTTACTTAACATTAGGCTTATAATAACGCTGAGTGATATAATTTTTTGTTTTTAAGACTTCCTCTTACATCCTTGCTATTTAATTATTTCAGTACAGACTTTCATGTATTATAGTTTCACCAAGCTAGGCAACATTTTTTTAAAATAATGAAATACCGAATAGAGGATCAAATCCTTTATTTCATGATAGTTGCTGAGATTATTAAAACACATTGTAAAATAATGTACACCTTCTATCACTTCAAGTCTTGACCGTCTCTTTATTTATTTTTCTATTTTTTCATTTCTCTAATACCTAATTCAAAATGATAGGACAATCTTTTTTAATTAACAACAATTGTCAACAGCAATATGAGGGTGACCTACATCCCATTTTCATCAGGACAGACCCATTTTTAGGTTTGCCCCAGCTGTCCCATCAGTACTCCAAAAATTCTTTTAATGCCTGAAATGTGTGGATAAGAATTTTCCCTGTAGCATGTTTTTCTTTTTTTTTTTTTGTATTTAAAGAGCAAATTGTTTCATTTATTTCTTGGAGGCAATTGTTCAGATCAACCTGTTCACTCAGGTGACCATAAAAAATAAAGGGGGGTGGGGGGGGGGTGGGGGTGGGGGGGGGGGGGGGGGTGGTTTAAACTTATTTGATGGGGATGTTCTGTTTTCAGCTCAAGACAATAAGGTCACCCTAAGCAATACTTGGTTCAATATTTATTAACTTCTTTTCTGTGTTTGCCTTATAAGGACTTTTGGCACGTTGTGTTGTAGTTTACAGCAAGGCTGCAAGATCCTCACCCTTTGGCCCAGCACATCTGACTTCAGCAGATTCCTAAAGTGTTTTCTCTATCCATCCTGATTCTTCTTCTTAGCTCGTTGAGTCCCAGCGGGTTTAGCATAAGAGGCCCAAGGGGTAGTCAAAAGAGATGTAAAATCGGCGCATCTTGCGTTCATTGGGCCTCTAAGCGGGAACCTATGAACGTATGATGCGTTCCTTGGGACTCAATGAGTTAATGTTCACCTGATGTAAGCACACAGGTGGAAAATTCTGGTTATTTGCCCAATTTTAGGCTTTGATCTTGTTCCAGAACTTGAGTTCTGAGTCACTTTTTACATATGCTTGTTTGGGGTCAGGGTTTTACCCTCACCCCCCCCCCTCCCCCATTCTCACGATGTCCCAAAACCCACATGGTGAATTTAATAACAGTGAATATAATACTCACTCCTGTTGCCAGTATTTTCCCTTTCACATCAAAAGCCAAAGCTGTCACACTTTTATTGTGTGGCTTGAATGCTTGTTTCAGAGAAATTTCCACTTCTTGTTTTTCATGTCTTCTCACATGATCCTCATCCAGTCGGCTGAATGACAATGCCCGGACTACACCATCTTCAAAACCAACAACCACAGAGCTGCCTTTGCTGTCAACCTGGATGATTTTTTTGTCGCAAATCATTTATTATCAAAATGATTAGAATAGACAGTTATGCAGTTATGCACAGAATGTTTGATGGGGACCAAACTTTAAACTAAGCTAATTTAACTTGAACTACCAGAATCATAATCCGCCTCGGGCAATTTTCATATCCTGGTGCCATTCATATCCTGTGCCCATCGTCATGCTGGTCAGCCCCTGCCCTCACTCCTGATACCGAATCTTCTGCTTTTATTTTTTCCAATCTGCTGAAGCCATTGTTAAGGCCAAAATATTTTAGTTTCTGAGACAGGATGCTGTTTACCAACCATTTTTTTTTCAGTGTTCAGAACTGTTAGGATGCCAGTATTTCTTTTCTTCTTGTTCAGTGGTGTTTCGAGAATATTTCTTTAGCATTTCAGTTTAAATGTCCCTATTTTCTTTCTTCAGGGCTGTAGAGAGTACAAACTGCTCACTCCATTAGCAAAAATACATGATGATGAGAATAACAACACAAATTTCTCTTCTTCTTCTCCTGCATTTATCCTTAAGTACAAAAACTATATGGCAAAATCTTTTGTTGTAGGAAGTAGACAGTCACCCTTGTAGTGCCTGCTAACTAAAGAAGAGGCAATGGATGAAAACCAGCTGCACACACATGTCATGAAGTAACCAAC
This sequence comes from Candidula unifasciata, assembly GCA_905116865.2. Lineage (NCBI taxonomy): Eukaryota > Metazoa > Mollusca > Gastropoda > Stylommatophora > Geomitridae > Candidula > Candidula unifasciata. The sequence goes on along the minus strand of CAJHNH020001391.1, from coordinate 127,090 downwards.
TGAAAAAGCATGTTAGGAAAAGTGGAGACAGGCATGCTCTGTGCAGAGTGGCAAGCATTGCTTCAGAAGTCCTGGGTAGGTAGTGTTCTTTGTATATTTTTTAATAAGGTATGCAGGAGTGATTGGAAATTAACATACAGACAGACTGGCTGGTTCTGCACCAATGGGTGGTGAATTTATGCATGACAAGCTAGATGTGGTCAAGGCCCTGTGAGAGCAAGTAAACAATGCAGAGGCACGAATGAACAAACTCAACAGGAAAGAACAAACATCAATTTTTAGACTTCGGACAGGACACTGTGGTCTTCGAGCACACCTGCACAGGATAGGCAGAAAAGAATCTGCTGCCTGTGATTGTGGAGCAGAAAGACAGACCCTTAAGTACATACTGCAGTACTGCCCTAACTTCTCCCAGCAAAGACTGTGGATCTGGCCCAAGGGAGCTACATTGCAAGAGAAGCTATGGGGGAACCGGTGGCGAGCTTAAATGCACAATCCTATTTGTGACCCAGACAGGACTCAAATTTAGCTTGACTGATGTCGAACGCAGAAGAAGAAGAAGAAGAGGCACGAAACGATCATTATGGTCTGGAGAGAATGGTACAGCAGGGAGTGACCAGGGGATGTGGTTGACTCTCTACACTCAGAGGAAAAGAAAGGCTGACATATAATCAAACTTCTATTGGCTCCATTAAAAATGGAACCCTTCACTGGCTGCTGAAGATGAGGACATAGCACCTATGGCAATGTCCTGAGTGCTATGGTGTCAGTTCTTAGTTCAACATATTCAACACACTGACCCTTAAAAAGTCATGTGGCATGCTGTATTGCAGTTTACAGCTAAGCTGTGACATCTGCACATTTCAGTGAACTCCATTTCAGTGAACTCCTATTTAACCATCATTTATGACATGCTTGCTTGTTCGAGCACAGTGGGTCAATTTTTTCTCCCCCTTCCCCCCCCCCCCCCAAACCACACACTCTTTTTTTTTTCAGCAGAGCCATAAAACCCACATAGGGAAATGAAGATTACTTTGATCACATACAATACAACTTACTGACAAAGGAACATATTCTATGGCTGTTCCTCCTGAACTGAATTTGGCTTCAGCCAACTGTCTCGTCCGAATGTAATCATAAACTTTTACAGTTTCTGTGATAATACATGAAACAATGTTCATTTTTTTCTTAGGTTAATACAACTTCCTCTTAAAGGAAGTGACTGGTTTTTTTTTTTTTTAAAGAAATAACTCAAAGTTATCATCACCTACAAATTAATTAAAAGAACTGTCTGAAGATGAGTTGGAAGTAATCATCATCATCAAGTACCTTGCCAGCTGGGGTAGGCGTTCATGCATCTCCACACACTTCCAGGGCGACCCAGGGTCTGCTGGGAAGACAACATCTGACAGTCCCTAAATAACAGAGGACTGGAATGGAACACACTCAGAAAGAAAACTGCTGACAAAGAAATCTGGAGATCTTTCTGGTAAACCTCTACACCCCAAGGTAGAGGAGGAGTGACTAAGTAAGTAAGTAAGATTACTTTATAAGGCTCAGTTACAATAAAAAATAAATTAAAAGATTTCTCAATGCAAATATTGGAGGAGTGGCTTCCCTTGCAATTTTGCAGTTTCCCTGTATGTATTTTCTGAAGCATAACTAACAACAAAAAGTAACTGCAAAGACATTGTTGGTCAAAAAGGGCTTCCACTCTAGTTGTCTGTTCCATTTTATCCTGTGTAATCCTTTCTGTTTGGATGGAATTCAGTCTAGCACATTTAGTCTTTCTACTTCTTCTTCATTTTCTTTGCATTCACCAGCTGTAAACTCTTGCAGAAAATTCTGTTTGTTCATCTACTTCTGGACTTAAGCCTTGTTCCAGGACTTGAGTGTTGCGTGCACAACCGTTTTAAAGATAAGGCTTATTTGTATGCAGACTGCTGGTTCCTTGCCTCTATGACAGACGCACTCCAAAGAAAACTCCAAAAGAAACTCCCCTAATTAGTTGACTCTTACGACATGTGTGCTGGGGGTGGTGGGGGAGGGGGGGGGCAGTGGGTCTATTCTTGTTTTCCCTACAACAGGGGCCTAGAACCCATATAGGGACAAGCCTCTCTCAACATCTGAGGATTTCTCTTGGAAGTCCAGATTCCTCAATCCATTTGTTTCCCATTTTAGTGCCTACTTGGTGATTGTCTACTCATCCCATTCTATCCCGTGTAAACATTTCTATCAGTCCACACCTTCAGCTTCTCTCAACAATGTTTGTCTTGGGTTTTCTCTTAAATGTCTGCATTTCCTCAACCTTCTCCCATTTCAGTGCCTGCTTCATGATTTTATGTCCCTTTCTGTTCATGACGTGTGCTGTATACTGCTACCTTCTTTGCCTTATAACTGAAGATAAAAGCAGTTGTCCAGAAACTTCTCTTTCACTGCAATATGTCAGTCTACATATAAAATATACCTCTGTCACAAAAGAATCTAACTTACTGTCAAGGCCACTGGTCACAGCCAAATGTGTCAGCGGTGATGCAACAGATCCTGTGATTGGTCCTGCATGAAAAGTTAACAGCTTTTCTGGCGTTAGTGATGTGTGGGAGAAAGAAAGATCCAGTTTCCAGATTCCACCATTTGCATCCTGTAAAACAGTGCTTTAGAATAATAGAAAATTCAAGTACACAAATTCAAGAATCTTGAATAATATTGCAATGATGCTGGCTTTTTACATTAATGTTAGATTTCAAACTGGTTTGGTCTAAGGTTTCCACACTACAGCTGGCATCATGCTTCTCCGTTTGACTTCATTGCACATGTAAACAACTACCCACTTAGAACAAACACAGCTACCCAATTGGGAACAAACACAGCTACCCAATTGGGAACAAACACAGCTACCCAATTGCTAACAAACACAATTACCCACTTGGGAATGAACACAACTGCCAAGAGCATGGTCAGCAGAAATAGACTCTTATCTGTTTATGAACTGTCAGCAATTAACAGAAATCCCTCTGAGGCTGCAGATTTGTTGCTCTATAAAATAATACAGAAGTGTAGCTATAGAATGTAATGCTGAGATGTGACTCAAAGGAATAATGCAGAGATGTGGCTCTAAGGAATAATGCAAAGATGTGACTTTAAGGAATAATGCAAAGATGTTGTTCTAAGGAATAATGCAGAAATGTGGTTTAAAAGGAAATGCAAAGATGTGACTCTAAGGAATAATGCAGAGATGTGCTTCTAAGGAATAATTTGGAGGTGTGGCTCTAAGGAATAATGCAGAGATGTGGCTCTAAGGAATAATGCAGAGATGTGGCTCTAAGGAATAATGCAGAGATGTGGCTCTAAGGAATAATTTGGAAATGTGGCTCTAAGGAACAATTTGGAGATGTGGCTCTAAGGAATAATGCAAAGATGTGGCTCTGAAGAATAATGTAAAGATGTGGTTGTAAGGAATAATGCAAAGATGTGGTTTTATAAAATTTACAGAATAATGCAGGGGTGTGGTTTCATAGAAAAATTCATATATATGGTCCAACTTCATAAGCTTTACCAAACATTCTACTTGTGTTACTTCCTCTCTTTATTCATTATGTTCACTGGCTGTTTTTCCACTTTGGGACTTTACTCTTATTCTAGAAGCTAAATTTTATGTGCACATCAATTTTACAGATCTGGCTTATTTGTAAGCAGGCTAACGGTTCCTCGCCTCTCATGTAGATGCACTCAGATTTTGAAGAACACCCCAATAATTAGTCAACTTTTATAACATGCTTGTGTGTGGGGGGGGGGGGGGGGGCAGTGGGTCTATTCCCCCCCCCCCCCCTTTAAAAAAAAAAAAATGGGCAACGTAACACAGGAGAACACCTTTGTTGCAATGTCTTCCCAAATGTTTGCATGTGATAATGTTAAATTACTCACCTGAGCATACCAGATGGTAGGCTCATTTTCTGCATCTACTGACTTCACGATACAATACAGCTGGACATCTGGACCCACATGAAGCTCATTCATCGCTTCCATCTCATACATCCCAGTATCATCCATTGTGTCTGCTGTGTCAATGGCTTCAAAATCCCACACCTGTTGTTTCAATCATCATCTTGGGCTCATTACTATCTTCATTAGTAAAACATAATAACATAAACTCGAAAATTATTCATTTTCCATTATGTATATCTCAAGGTATGTCCTACTAAGAAAAATGTTTTTAATATTTTATTTCATGAATTATTTTATTTCATGAATTATTGTATATTATGCATTACAGCCTAAAAATAAAGAATAAAATATAGAACTAGCTACAAAATTACCAATGTAAACATGTAATGAAAGATGCCACATATGAAATATTATCCCTGTGTGGGTTCCAGAGACCCATTTGAAGGAGAAAAAGAAGAGTCCCGCTGCCCCTCCTACAAGCATGTCCTAGGAGGCCACTAATTAGATATATTTGCTTCAAAGTCAGAGTACATTTGCTTGGGAAGTGAGGAACTGACAGTCTGCAAACAAATAAGCCAGATCTGTAAAAGGATTGTGCAAGCAAAACTCAAAGTTCTGGAGCAAGACCAAAGTCCACTAGCAGACGAACAACAAGGACTTCTGCGGGAGTTTACAGCCAATGGACACTAAGAAGAAGATAGATATTATAATTATACTTGCATTATAAATAACATATCTCTCAGCGATCACCGGCTATGAACACTGATGAAAAGTTCTGGTTGTTCATCCACTTCAGGACTTTGATCTTGTTGTAGAACTTGAGTTTTGCCAGTACGCATGTCCATTTTGCAGATCTTGTTTTTTTTACATGCAGACTGTTGGTTCCTTGCCTTTTAGGCAGATGTACTCCAACTTCAAGAGAAACGACCCTAATTAGTCGACAGTGAGTCTATTCTTTTTGTCCCCACCAAAATGGGACTCCAGAACCCAGATGGTTATGACATTTGGACAAGAGATTAGTCATGACAATAAAACCAATGAAGCCTCTACAAGGGTTCACTTTGATATGATAACCTCTTTCAGTCTTAAAACAAGCATTATTTCTTTAGTCCTATATTGTTGTTATTTAAATTATCATAACAGGCTCTGAACAAATTTAGATAATAACACCACAGAACAAAATAATTTACATTAAAAATTACGATAAACTTGTGAATGCAGGCTGGTTTAGAAACAAGAGCTAAGAAAACCTTATCATTTTAAAACCAGCTATTAAAATAGAAGGGAGGTGTTTTGTACTGAAAGAATTGTAATCCATTTTCATAAATCCTACTAGAAGACTTTGTTAAATCAAACAAAGTTACAATTTACTTACTCTGATACAACCATCAACACCCACTGTCATTAACTCCCCTTCATCCAAGAGAATCTGCATTATAGGCCCATGGTGGCAGTTCTTCTTCCCCTTGCAAGTTATCTCCACTTTAATGAGGCCTCCATCCCACAACAACATATTACCCCACTCAGTGCCTGATAGTACCTGCGATAAAATTGCAAAACAATACTCAGTTAAGTGCGATTTGGATTATCCCCCTAGTACTATGGACACGCAGTGTCCGTGGCTTAAGCGTTGCGAGTCCGACTTGTAATTCCAACGTACCGTGATCAAAATCCACTGCTGGCTACGTGGATTTTTATCATGGTATGGGATGTCGCAGGTCGACCCAGCCTAAAATAGGTACCAGGATGGCTGTCCTGGGGAAGTAAAGACAGTCGGGGTAATGCTGACCACATTACCCACCTAGTGCCGATTGGTGTGTAAAAATATGGGGTGCTCTTCTCATATGCCCGATGCACCTAAGGCGTAAAAAGGGATCTTTACTTTCCTTTACTTACAACGGACACATTTGTATGCAGTAAAATCTTTTCTATGGAGATTTCTACATCATATGCCTATTTTACATGATCTTATTATCAAAGAAAATTGACTCATAAGCAGAACTGAGAGGCAAAGACTACTTTGGCTATAATAACTGTCAAAGATGGCTGCTAAACAAAAGAATAAAAGCGAATGGCTACGAGTGCCAGTGAGTTACATCCTATTCAGTCTGCATAAAACTGGATACAGAATGCAGACAACAAAACCTGTTGTTGCTTGAGGCAGAACTTCAGCCTCAACCCATACAATTCTGCTGATGGAGGTGCAGTTATTTACATAGATGGATTCATCGTTAAACAATTATGGAACTCATGGGCCTTTATGGTTCTTTCATGGTTCATGGTAGGAACAGATAATCCTTGTCTAACCTCAAAACAGGCTTATTAAGTATGTGTCAAACTGCTAAGTATGTTCTGTTGAACAGCACCTCCCCACCCCCCACATCCTCATCCCCAGTAATTTAAGAAAAGAATAGACTCGTTTAGTGTCTCAATACTAAACTCAAGGAGCTGTAAGGAGCTAAAAATGAACTCATTAAACTCATCATAGGAGCTGAATTGATAATATAAACATGCACAGTTGCAACTGTAAGAATTGTGTATTTTCACATATGATGGAAAACTGGACAGAGAGATTAGCTCTAGATGTGCCAAAGCTAATCAAGTAATAGGGCAAATATCTCCCCTGTTGACACACAAGCAGATACCACAGAGTACTAAAGTGAATCTTATCAGAACTATTTTTTGGCCAACACTATGCTATCAGTGCCAAACGTGGACACTCACACCCTCTAATGAACATAAAATTGTGGCAACAGAGATGAAATGCCTTAGAAGAGCTGCAGGAGTTTCAAGGAACAAGGAAAGACATAATACAAAATCATGAAATCAAACATATACTAGGAATAAAGCCAGTCTTACAGGTCATCAAAGAATAACAAATGAAGTGGTTTGGACACCTAACAAGAATGCCCTGGTACTATCTCCCACAGCGAGCCATACTAAAACATTACAACAGGTATAGAGCGAGTGGAAGACATTGAAAAAGATGGAGTGATGGCATTAAGAAAAGCCTTAAAGAAATTAACGTCAGTCTTAATAGTGCTCTTGACAGAGCTCATCAACGAACACTACATCTTCCCCTGATATTTCAGTGAGGTACAAGATGGAAGAGAAGAATAAGAAGAAGAATCATAAGAATATCACTAGTACAGACATATACATCCTTCAAAATTCACCTTTCCATCAGGAAGTTCAACATAGCCTTCGATGTCAGAAATTTCTGTACGACCAAATCTCCCCAACTCTCCTTGCAGTTTGAGTCCAGTAAAAGTGTCAGCCATTTTCCAGAATCTAAACATTTGTAAATAAGAAAAAACAGGCAATACAAATCACACACATTGTACAGACTGACTGACTGACTTTCTACCCCACTAGGACATCACACAAGCGATAAACACCCAATGACACAAAGTGCCACCATGTGGATGAGGATCACTGTGGAGAGGTCCAAGAAACCGCGTTCAGACAATTGGTCATATTGATGGTCTGCCTATATTGCGGCCCCTGGCAAAAGCCAGGATGGGGCTTCAAATAACAAAAAAAATTGCATTCTTAAAAGGATGTGGAACAAATCATACACATTGTACAGACAGACTGGCCTCCTTATATAGTGAGAACAGACTGTCCAGGTAATGAACAAAGCTAGCTGTCTTAAATCATTTCAGATCCACAAGTTTCTTTTACAACAAACTGCACTATCAACTCAAATATTGTGATGTGTTTCTTTCGTCATCCTCCTCCTAAGTGGTCACTGGCATTAAACTCTGGTAGTAAGTTTTGGTTGTTCATCTTTTACTTTAGTCTTGTTCCAGGAACTTTTTTTTTTGCATGCACATCTGTTTTACAAATGTGGCTTATTTGCGTGCAGACTGTTGGTTCCTCACCTCCCAGGCAAATGCATTCTGACTCTGAAGGAAGTACCCCTTATAAGATGCCTTTTGTAACATCCTTGTTAGGGAGATAGTGCGTTTATTCTTCTCCCCCCACCCCCAAAAAATGGGGCCCTAAGGCCCACATGGAGAGCGTTCCTTTAAAAACTGATAGTATTTCCTGATCTAGTCGGAACTTTTGATTTCTCAAGCTAGCAGTTTTTATTTCTTTTTATTTTAATAACACAATGGTAATTTTGATCACTGGAGACACTTAGTAATGAAATTAATTTATTTTAATAGTATCTTAAAGTTTATAAACTTCTAACAGTTTATGTCAAATTGTCCTGCATCTTCTCTCTTGGTCTCCCTGTGCCTCTTTTCCCCTTCCCTTCCAGCTTTCCCACTGTCACAATGTACTCCAGTTTTCTCCTTCTCATGACATGATCAAAGAATGTAGATTGTTTCATTCTGATGTGGGCAACCAGTTCTGCTTGTGAGTCAGTTTCTTCTAGATGTCTTCATTACTCTTTTTATCTGTCCAGGATGTTCTCATCATTCATCTATTAAACCTCATCTCTACCACTTAACTCTTTGAGTCCCAGGGGGTTTACCATCACAGGCCCAGGGGGGTAGTAAAGAAAGTAATAAAATTGGCGCATAATGCGTTCATTGGGCTGCTAGGTAGGAACCTATAAACGTATAATGCATTCCTTGGGACTCGAAGAGTTAAACATAATTTTTTTTTTAACTAATTGACTAAATGTCCATGATTCACTTCCGTATATCAGCATAGGATTTTAGCTCTAAGGATGATGTACTAAAAATATCTGCACCTTTAAAAATAAAATATTTTACCTTTTCAATCTGTTTACCCCTGTCACCAAAAGAAAACTAAATCTGGTCACTTCTTTTTGTGACACAGTCCCATAAATGCCGATATACTGGCCTGTCTGCAGTGACCTATACTCAACAAAAGTAGTCAAATTCTTTTGGTTCTATGTGAGGTGCAAAGTGTTTAATAGGCCAGGATATGAATATTGAAATTAAAATAGCATTTAGGGAGTTTCCTTATGATCTAAATGGCTTTTTCAATGCCAAGTTGATGTCAAATTTTCCCATAGGCCTCTGTAATAGAGGTCATAGGGTCACAAAATGAGTCACTCGATACCTATTGTTTTTAGACCCCAGGGTGTGTATTTCATTTAATTGTTTTCTCTCCTTGTGTTATTGATTACCAATTTTATATATCTGTATATTTTATTTTTTAATTTACAAAATCTAGATAAATAATTTTTTATTTATTTATTAGTGACCTGTCTAAAGGTTTTGTTAAATATTTTTCTGGAAATTCTGATTGCTTTGTGATCCATTTTTTTAAGCATTTGTGAGGTGAAAGAATTAATCACGCTATGTAACAATGCTTTTAAAAGTGCAAACCTTATATGCCCTGAGCCAGCTGTGGTTAGCTGACCTTCCAATTCCCTGGCAAACGAGACTCGAAAAACATCCTGGGAAAAAGATTTTGTCCTGAGAGTTGTCTTTTCTTGCCTCCAGCCCCATACTGTGAGCATAAAGTCTGGATCACCACCCTGAGATGCCAGCAACTCCCCATCCGGACTAATGAAGCAAAATGAAATGACAAACAATATTTCTGAACTTATTTAATGTTTCAAATATTCTAGACAATTCATAAACTACCAAACTGTAGATAAAGTGTTTTAACAGATTAACAACATACCTTTAACTCCCTAATTATGTACCAGATCAGATCAGTTGCCGATGTACGACATCGGAATTAGAGGGCCCTTTGCTAGCTGCTGAAGATCAAGACGGAGCACTTATGGGAGTGTCCAAAGTGCTATGATGTCGATTTTAATTCAACATTTTGTAAATAAAAATCTGACCATACAGAGTACAAGATCTAGGCATAAGCTAACTAGGCTTCAGCTTAGTGCCTCACAATGTGGAGGGGCCTTAACAAATTCCTATTTTTTGTTCACAAATGCAGTTTTCTTCTAATACAGCCTTTAAGAGGGTTATATAATATAATTTATGTGATTTGATAGACACATTCTTTATTGTTTTTTTTTAAATTAAAAATGTAATCAAAAATTTTTTTCATCATCGATATATACACATAATCTATTTTTTTTTTTTTTTTTTATTAGCTGGTGTAATTTAAAAGAGTAGGTGCCTCAGAGCTTTATATAACTAAGGACCTCATCAGTGATAAAACCAGCCCTAACGACACACCATTATAAACCTGAGAAACAGGAAAAACCTGCAACTTGTACGTTCTACTGGAATATAAAGCACTTACACATCTTGCCATTTTAAAACATGTTATCCCCATGTGGGATCCAGGGGACCATTGTGGGAAAACAAGGATAGACCCACTGCCTCCCCAACAAGCATGTTGTAAGAGTGGACTAATTGGGGGCTTCCATTATCTGCTTGTGAGACAAAGAACCACCAATCTGCTTACAAATAAATCAGATATGTGAAACGGATGTGCACACAACACTCAGGTTCTGGAACAAGACTTAAGTCCAGAGGTGGACGAACAACCAGAAATTACCACCGAAGCTGAAGCCAGTGAATGCGAAGAAAGAAGAAGAAAAAGAAGAAACATGTTATAATCATTATGCCCTTATATTATGTGGCCCATCAAGATTAATGTGAGCCCTTGGTTATTACCTGAAAGTAAGGGATGCGTAAGACCGCTCCGTTCCACCTCTTAAAATTCTGTAAAGTTTGAGTGAAGGGAACTCAAAAATGTTAATGTTTGGAGCATCCCCTTTCTCTCCAACAGCAAAGTACTTGCGTGATGGATGCACCTGAAACAATGTTAAGAGAAAACAAAATTGTACCTTAATCAGAATAATTTGGGAAATACAGCAATGGAATCACTGTGCTTGATATTGACTCTGTTAAATAAAGAAGTTGTTCAACATTAACTCTTTGTAACTTAATATTAACTTTTGTGGGGCATTAAGCCACAATTAGGGGAAATATTTTGTTGGCCAATAACTTTACATGTTTATAATAATTTTTAAATATATCCCTTACAAATTTCATTCATTCATTCATTTATTCATTCATTTATTCATTCATTCATTCATTCATTCATTCATTCATTCATTCATTCATTCATTCATTCATTCATTCATTCATTCATTCATTCATTCATTCATTCATTCATTCATTCATTCATTCATTCATTCATTCATTTATTCATTCATTTATTCATTCATTCATCATGTGTCACATAGGGTTCAGAGTCTATTCCTCCATTCCATCCTGTGCAATCACTTCATTATCATGGCTAGAATTCAGTCCAGCCATTTGGCTTCAACAGGTTCAATCAGAAATTTGAAAATAACAAACCTTTAGCTCTTTTCTATCCCAGAAGATCTGGACAACAATAATTACAATGCAAATAGCATGAATGTATTACTTTTATATGCAATTTTCGGTAAACTGTAAGTTAATATCAAGCTAGATTTATTTAGTACGTTATTTTTTATTGAGCACTTTTTTCAAGTTTGAAAACCATTTTATTTCATGTCCGTGTATGTTGCAGCAGAATGCAATTACCAGCAAACACATGTGGTACAAGAAGAAAAAACTCTAACTCGTATCAAAGTTCAAGGGCAGTTATCACCAAAGATAACCTTTAGAAATCAGTCTTCAGCCCATCAGTGCAAGAGAGGACAATTTGACTGACTGACTGACTTTCTACCCCACCAGGACATCACACAAGCGATAAACACCCGATGACACAATGTGCCGCCATGCGGGTAAGGATCACCGTGGAGAGGTCCCAGAAACTGCGTTAACCCTTTAGGCCATATTTATGGCCAGGATAAAATTTCGGCATCCGGCAAGAGCCAGAGTAGGGCTTCAAATAAAGAAAAATTTCGTGGAAAGTTCTGGTTGTTCATTCACTTCTGGACTTTGGTCTTGTTCCAGAACTTGAGTTGTTGCATGCACATAGGTTTGTATGCAGACTGTTGGTTCCTTACCTCTCAGGTAGAAGTACTCTGACATTGAAGGAAAATTACATTTGTTGACTCTTACTACATGCTTGTTAGGGAGGCAGGTGGTCTTTTCTTTTCTTCCCTCTAAAATGGGACCCCAAAAACCCATAGGGGAGGTAAAAAAAAAAAAAAAAAATTCTTCTCAAAGTTTAAGACATGTAGAACCAAAGAAAACCTATACATCAGTCCTGTTGAATGTTGAATTATGAATCGACATCACAGCATTCAGGACACTCCCATAAGTGCTCAGTCCCCATCTGCAGCAGCAAGCAACAAGTTCCAATTCCGATGGTGCCAGTGATCGACTGGTTGTATATATGTCTCATCTTTTCCCTGAGTGTTGAGCGTCAGTCAGATAATGATCCATTAAGGATCTGTACCAAGTTCTTGTTTTCAGATTAAGGATCTGTACCAAGTTTCCTGCTGCAAATATAATTGTATTTTCATCCAATATGATGAGATTGTTTCTTCGCTTGCAGTCATAGCCGTACGAATATCTGTGGACACAAAATGAGTAAGCTGTAGTGTGAAAACAATATTTGTATGGGCAAAGTTATGAATCTCTCCTTAGTATTTTGTAACATGCCTAGTAAATTGTTTGCTGAAAGACATCTATAAAAAAAAAATTTTTGTGATTTCATCTCTACCATGTGAATTCCATAAATAGTCTAGTTTTGTTTTTTGATTTTTAAATAATGTATGGTCATGATCTATGTAATCAAAAACTCTGTGGGGGAGTGAGAATAAAAGGAGGCTTTTGATCATCAAAAGAAATCCTCTTTGTCAAATGTTTCAGTCCCTTTGCCTACCAAACATTATCTGCCCAAGTTATGACACCCAGATGTCTTTCTTCGGGTGTCTGTATTTATTAGTCTATTGAAAAGATTATGACCTGTGATTGCTGCAGTAGAGGGATGTATTTGTACTTACAGCAGAAAATCATGGGTTGGCCGATGGGAATATTAATGACTGAAAAAAATCTTGAATAAATATCAGTAAAAAAAAGTAATGGACCCTTTCCCACAACTTTGGGCACATTGGGCATATAGGAATAGGACTCGGTTGGTGATGTGGTCAGCATCACACCAGCCACCTTTACTTTCCAAGACTGCACCTGGTCAATCAAGGCTGGGATGTCAAATTTACATGTGTGATAAATGCCTTAAAAAGGAATTATGCAGATCAAAATTAAATATGTAAATAAGCTTTGAATATAAAGATAAATATTAAATATGTACACTAACATTAAATATGTACACCAACATTAAATATGTACACCAACATTATATATGTACACCATCATTATATATGTACACCATCATTATATATGTACATGAACAATACCTATGTACATCAACATTAAATATTCTTCCTTCTCCTCTTCACATTCACCAACTGTAAATGCTAGCAGAAAGTTTTGGATGTTCATCCACCTCTGGACTGTCTTATTGCAGAACCTGAGTGTTGTGTGCACATTCATTTTACAGATCTGACATCTGTTGGTTCCTTGCTTCTCAGGTTAATGCATTCTGACGGTGACGAAAGCCCCCAGTTAGTTGACTCTTACGAAATGCTTTTTTTTTTTTTTTTAGGGAGTCAATGAGACTATTCTTGTTTTCCCCCTAAACGCACACAGGAAAACATATGTACACCAAAATAAAATATGTATATCAATATTAAATATATACACCAACATTAGATATGTATATCAATATTAAATTTGTACACCAACATTAGATACGTATATCAATATAAAATATTACATCAACACCAAACACGTTCATCAACATTAAATATGTTCATCAACAATAAATATGTTTATGACCTATGGGTGTGAGTCATGGGCAATGACAACAGCTCACAGAAGCCAGCTGCAGGCCTCGGAAATGAGATACCTGAGAAAGGTGGTCCAAGTGACAAGAAGGGACAAAGTCCGCAATCAGACAATACGTCAAGATCTTGATACCCAGCCCTTACTAACCCGAGTAGATCAGTCACAGTTACGATGGTTTGGACATGTATGCAGAATGGGAGAAAATCGGCCACCATGGCAAGCATGGGAGGCTAAGAACCAGGGAACCAGACCTCCGGGACGACCCAGGGTGCACTGGGAAGACAACATCCGACAGTCCCTAACTGACAGAGGACTGGAATGGAACAAAGCCAGAAAGAAAACTGCTGATAGAGACGTCTGGCGATCTCTCTGGCAAACCTCTACACCCCAAGGTAGAAGAGGAGCGACTAAGTAAGTAAGTAAGTAAGTAAGTAAGTAAGTAAGTAAGTAAGTAAGTAAGTAAGTAAGTAAAAAGTAAGTAAGTAAGTAAGTAAGTAAGTAAGTAAGTAAGTAAGTAAGTAAGTAAGTAAGTAAGTAAGTAAGTAAGTAAGTAAGTAAGTAAGTAAGTAAGTAAGTAAGTAAGTAAGTAAGTAAGTAAGTAAGTGAGTAAGTAAGTAAGTAAGTAAGTAAGTAAGTAAGTAAGTAAGTAAGTAAATAAGTAAGTAAGTAAGTAAGTAAGTAAGTAAGTAAGTAAGTAAGTAAATAAGTAAGTAAGTAAGTAAGTAAGTAAGTAAGTAAGTAAGTAAGTAAGTAAGTAAGTAAGTAAGTAAGTAAGTAAGTAAGTAAGTAAGTAAATAAGTAAGTAAGTAAGTAAGTAAGTAAGTAAGTAAGTAAATAAGTAAGTAAGTAAGTAAGTAAGTAAGTAAGTAAGTAAGTAAGTAAATAAGTAAGTAAGTAAGTAAGTAAGTAAGTAAGTAAGTAAGTAAGTAAGTAAGTAAGTAAGTAAGTAAGTAAGTAAGTAAGTAAGTAAGTAAGTAAGTAAATAAGTAAGTAAGTAAGTAAGTAAGTCAACATTAAATTTGTACATAAACATTAGAAATGTAGACCAATATTAAATATGTGTATCAACCCTAAATATGTACAGCAGCATTAAATATGTACATCAACATTATATGTGTGTTTTTTTAAATAAAAGTACCTACTTCAATTCCAGCATGTTTAATGGTAAGCCTGAGTCTTGGGCCACCACAGGTTTTGAAACAAGTTCTTCAAAATTATAATAAAAGTCCACAGGAATCTGATTTTCTTCTTCGTCATCTATTTTCTTATTTTCAGTTTCTTCATCTCTTGCATCTTCCTCATTTTCACTTCTATCTTCTTTTTCAGTTTCCGACTTTTCATTCTCATTTTCATTTTGGTCTTCATCATCACTTTCATTATTTCTTGAATTTTCGTCTGCGGTCTTTTTGTCATCTACTTCATATATCTCTGAAATGAAGATAACAATAAACTTTCAATAATTCAGAGCAACAGGTGAGAGCAACATTCTGTAAAGGACATTCTGACAGTGATTAACCGGCTGATAAATATACAGCAGAAAAATTGAGAACGACTAAAATACTTAATAATAAACTCAGTTTACAAATGTTAATATTTAACTCTTTGAGTCCCAGTGGGTTTAGCATCACAGCCCCAGGGAGTAGTAAAGAAAGTAATAAAATCAGTGCATCATGCGTTCATTGGGCTTCTAGGTAGGAACCTATGAACGTATGATGCGTTCCTTGGGACTCAAAAAGTTAAGTGAATTAGTTTAAGTCGAGTGGATTGACTTCGTTGCCCTGGGTTACTCCATATGGCTCAGTCTCTCTTCACAAAACAGCTATATCTGCCTGACACTCAAAGTTTAAACTATGTAGCTACAGTAACTATCCTCTGGGATGTTGCTAAAAACTGTACTCATGAACTGAATGACGCATCCATGAAATTAACCCACAGCTTTCAGAGCAAGAGGCAATAGTTTGACTACTTTGCCATGGAGACCTTTCTCTTCCCTGAAGCTAAGATCTTTTAGTGTGATCTCCCCATGTAGGTTCCGGTGCCCCATTGAGAAAACAAGAACAGACCCTCTGCCACCTTAACAAGCATGTTGTAGGAGTCGACTAATTGGTGGCTTCCTTCAAAGTCAGAGTACATCTGCCTGAGTGGCAAGGAACAAACAACTGCACACAAAAAAGCCAGTAAAACGGATGTACACGCAAAACTCAGGTCCTGGCACAAAGCCAATGTCCGAATGGACGAACAACCAGGACTTTCCGCAGGAGCTTACAGCCGGTGAACAAAGAAGGAGAAAAAGATCTCTTCATTAGTCAGTTAACAGATTATCCTCATTGCACATTGAACTATTCATTCCATAAGTGCTCAGATCAACTCCTCAGTAAATCCCACAACATCTAGTGGCTAACAACTTCTGTTCTGTGTTGTTTCTTATTCTTCTTTGGCTTCCTGCATAGTGCTTTTGTCAGGCCACACCCATTTTTCAATGCTGTTCTTGCAGTCTGGTCATGGCTGCAGATTCACAGTCACTTGGTTCTCACAAATGTCTTTCTTCTTGTAGAGCATTCAGTATTTCAGCCTGATCCATAGCTCCTCCGCCCTCCACAGTAGTCTTACCTGCAAGCCTATCAGCTTGCTCATTTCCTTGCACATCTGCATGCCTTGGCATGAAAGTAAAACATATTTCTGTTAGCCTGACCACTTCAGAGACGCCAACCACTGTCTTTGGACCCAGCCCATCTCTAGCTTCCTGAGAATATACATAGTTAGGATCTTAGGATCTCTAATGGGGACAAAACAATAATACCTTACCATGCTGTATCACTGGAGGTGATATTCCCTCATCTAACTGCTGTGATGCATTATCATCCTTTCTGTCAATCATTGGCTCATCGGTTTTAGTCTCAGATTCATTTTTGACTGTCTCAGTTGCTTCTTCAAATGTATGCTTATTCATCTGGTCTGCTATCTCACCATCTTCATTACTTGTGGCTTTCTCGCTTTCAGCTTCAGACAGCTGTTTTTCAAGTCTTTCTGTAGATGGTTTCTTCTCTTCATTATCACTGTCTTCTTCAGCCTGGTTACCTGTTTATTATTGGAAGTTTGTTATTATTTTCAGAGATGTCAAAACAAAAACAAAAAAACTTTTTTTTGGGCACCCAAGAAAAACAAAAGTGAAGGACCCCTTCACACATTATAATGCAAACTGGGTATACTGTGCTAGCTCCAGTGGCAAACCTGAAGAAAAATATTTAGAGAAAGACAAGCTGCTCATATCTTGTGCATGTCAAAAGTGAGACAACCATATTTAAACAGTCACTATGATGTCCCTATATCGATCTGCACATGATGCCGTGTGCTTAACACACTTGACATCCTTAACAACAATACTAACAGGTTACAAGACATTGGCAGGATTACTGTAATTTCAGTCAAACTTTAAATGTTTTCCTCTGAAGCCCCCTCGTACATACAAGCGGATGGGATGCAGAGGTGCTGGGCCACACGGGGTGGTGCACATAGGACTAAGGCTCATAGGTAGTTAGGTGCTTTGCTGAAAAAAAAAGGTAAAAAATCGTCACGTTCGACCAGTATCCCTGAAGGGGGAGCTTAAGGTTATAACTGTGACTAGGTTATGTGCACCATATAAAAGAGCTATTAGCACTGCATGCCACCAAGAATCCCGAAAACGACTCCTGCAGTGCTGATGCGATTAAAGGAGACAGACCCAAATACTGTCTCGACCAATGACTTACTTGTCTACCAGCCAGCCAAGGGGGCGACCGAGTCGCTGATGGACCAAGGCTCATGCTGGTCAATAAGTATCTACACTTCCCTGTGATCATAATAGAAAGATTGTTTCTAACTGGAGCTCTGCATTAGGTTGGGGGCCTGAGTGTTCTAGAGGAATGAAGTCCGCCTCAAGTGCTGGAGGTCCTGGATTCAAGTCCCGGTGAATGCTGGGATTCGTCACGTGGACCTCTGGTAATTTCCCCTGGTCTGTGGGTAGTAAGATCAGCACCGGTGTGTATTGTTGTGCATGTAACAAATCTCTCGGCAGTTGTAAATCTAAAAGAGTAGCCTAACAGCGCTGCCCATGCAACATTTTGACCTAAAAATCTACCCACAGTTAGAAGTAGAATGGAGCACTTGTGGGTTACTAAGGCGTGAGTGAACAGTGAGAAGTCACACACAGGTCATTACGTTCTAAAAAAAATACTGTTTACATTCGTGAAAACCTATGAGTACAGGTCACTTACCTTCTTTAGTACTATCCACCTCGACCTCCATCTTACATCGCAGGTTGCGTTTCCGTGGCAACAAGAGAAGTCCACTCGTGTCGTCATACAAGGGATTCAACCCTCGCTATTCGTCTGGTCGATGGAGCTTGCGAGTAAAACTGTTGCATAACTTTGGCACAAACTTCATTAACCACTTCTGCCGTTAAGCGCAGTGGGGAGGAATATGCCGTTCAATCAACAGGTGTCGTCTTCACAATTGTGGTTGGCTATTGCTGATCCCCAACATACTTTGCATGTATACGTTCTGAAACTTTTGTTCGTCCATTTCTTGGTGTTATCATTCCACTTGTATCTATCAAAGCAATTCCCCCCCCCCCCCCCCCTTGTGAATTAGAACAAAGAAGACACAAACAATAGATTGCACAGTTTATTGCCTGTTATATTTCGCTGTATCTAGTCAGGCGCACACGACAGTAACAATGTATTAAAAGGAAGCAAATAAAACAGACAATGTGTGAATGTAGTTGATTTTGTGTTTCAGTTTAAAGGTTACATTTATTTTGTGAACCTGTAGAGATACAGCAAAATTTGACAGGCAATAAACGGTACAATCTATTGTTTGTGACTTCTTTGTTCAAACTTGTATCTATGTCTATCGCTTGTTCGCTTGCCCTACCCCCCCCCCCCCCTTCTACCTACCCCCCCCCCCCCCAGGAAAGCATTGAATAGTCTTCTTCTTCTTCTTCTTCGCGTTCACCAGCTGTAAACTCTGGCGGAAGGTTCTGGTTGCTCGTCTACTACTGAACTGCAGTCCTGCTCCAGAACCTGAGTGTTGCGTGTGCATCAGTTTTACAGATATCATTCTCTTGAATACAGACTGTTGGTTCCTTGCCTCTCCGGCAGACGCACTCCGTCTTCAAAGGAAGCTCCCCAATTAGTTGACTCTTACAACATGCTTTTGGGGAGGCAGTGGGTCTATTCTTGTTTTCCCCACAATGGGGCCCCGGAACCCACACATTGAATAGTGATAATCAATCAATCAGGTGCCGTCTCCAGACACTCTATCTATTCATTGCATAGTTGCAGTGGAGTTGAAACCCCGACTAAGATTTCTGTATAGTTAACTTACACTGGTTGCCTAGTTTGTAGGGTAATATCTGCATACCAGGTAGTTTTCTAGACTGGAGTGCCTGAAGTACCACTCTTGCATCTGTCAGGAATACCACGGGTTGTGAAATATGACTGGCATTTAGCAGTTTGTCTGTTGCTATCTTGATGGCTGTAACTTAATGGAAACCAACAAAAACAAAAATATGAATGTGTTAAAGAGGCTAAGAATGAAAAGTGTTTTGTTGAACCGAAAAGATAATACCGTTTACAGATATGACGGGAGAGGTGAAATAGTTAAATCTGCCTTAACTTAAACAAATATTATGTACAGGAAGCCAAGGGCGAGGTTTGTCTCATTGGGACTGATACGTAAAAGTTTATCATACTATTCTTCTTCGTGTGGGTTCCGGGGCCCCGTTGTAAGATAAACAAAAATAGAACCCCTGCCTTCCCAAAAGCACGTCGTAAGAGTCGACTACGGAGTTTACAGCCGGTGAACATGAAAAAGAAGAAGCTGAAATACTATTCTGAGATTCAACAATATAAACTAGACGGCAGACCAATGGCAGAGCCAAGAAACCCTGATTTGATTGATTTGATTTGATTTAAGAACCGACCGATACTAATGGTGCCAGTAGCTTTCTGATTAAACGTCCGTCTTGCCTTTCCTCTGAGCCTCGAGCTTCTGCCAGAACCTCTCGTCACTCCCCGCTGCATCAATCTCACCAGACTATGGTGATCCATCTGCTCCTCCGAATTATACACGCTCTCCCACAAGGCGCTTACCACGTCTGCCCTATCATGTATCAATATTCCACCAAGTTGTGCAGAGCCGGCCAGTCTTCCGCCTGTTCATTTCCCAACACACCGGCGGACCCGGTGAAAAAATCCAGACAATACTCCTCACTCGTGTCCTCCGCAGCGAAGCATGCCACTCTGCACGAAGCATACCTGTTCTGATCTTCCTCAGCATGCTTTCTGAATCAGTTACAATCCCGATGTGTGTGTGTGTGTGTGTGTGTCGTGTTCTCTAGCCAGCGGAAAGCTGCAGTGACCGCCTCCATCTCCATTCTTAAGCTGGATGTTGTGGTATCATATGCTAGGCTCTCCTGCACCAAACGTCGACCATTAACTTTTGCTAAGAAGCCTCAATCACTTCTTTTGCCTCTTGATACTGAACCGTCTGTGTAAATGATCAAATCCTCTGAGCGAGCACAATCTTGAATTAATTGCTGAATTTCCACCTCTGTGGCACCTGCTGACCAGTCTCTGCATAACCGGCTCAGCGTGATTATGACTCTACACAGGTCTGACTGTTCAGGTGGCACTTTGACCCACTCCTCTCCTCGCCTAATGTTCTCAAGGATGCAAACCTGTCTGACTGTGTCTTCTGCCTGGGCCATCCATGACCTCCCTCTTATCAGCCGCTGACCCTTAACTGCACCCAGAGCTTCATGCAGAGGGTGGTCTGTGTCTGCAGCTACCCTGAGATATGACTTCGCCTGCAGCACCTTGTGCCTACCTGCAACCGTCGGCAAACCAAGGATGTATCGCATACACACCACTGGGGTGTCTCTGGAAAAGAGAAAAGAAACCCTGTTCAACCTGTTATAATTCGGGCACTGGTAACTGGCTATGCCATCCTGGCGTGACTTGCAGTCTTATATGGTTAGGGCGATCTAGAGCACAGGCTTAAATGTTGAATTAAGAATCGAATCATTACACCGGAACACCCATAAGCGCTCCATCACCATCTTCAGCAGCAAACGAAGAGTTCGAATTCCGATGGTACCTGGAACTGTCTGATTGTACATACGTCTCGCCTTTCCCTTGAGTGTTGAGCGTCGGCCATTTCCTCTGGTAATTCCACGCAGCGCCATTCTCCTCAGACCGTAATGATCTGTTTGTGCATCGCCACTGTTCACTCGCTCCCAAAGGGCCATCACAACATCTAGCTTGGCATACATCAATTCGCCACCAAGGGGTGCAGAACCGACCAGTCTTATCTGCCTGCTCATTTCCCAACACACCAGCATGACCTGGAGAAAATATCCAAAGGACCTAAAATACCCGGGACCTTTGTAGCGATGCCTGCCACTCTGCACGGAGCATACCCTCTCCGCCTTTTTGAACATGCTCTGTGCGTCAGTTACAGTTACGACATGTACAGCTGATTCTCAAGCAAGCGGAAGGCAGCACTGACTGCCTCCACCTCCATTCTCAAACTCTACGATGTGATATAATATGCAAGGCTTTGCTGCCATGAGCGACGTCCATTCGCCTTTGCTATGCATTTCGTCTGCCCCTCAACACAGAGCTATCTGTATAGTTAAACACACCTCTTGGGCGGAAATTGTCATGAATCATTTTTTGAACTTCTGATCCTGCAATACCAGCTGGCCTGTACTCTTTACCCAAAGTGATTAGAACAAAGAAGTCTGATTTTTGCTCCAACACTTTGACTCACTCCTCTCCTCGCCCAAAATTATCAAGCCTGCTCACATATCTAACTGTTTCTGCAGCTTATCTTTCCGAGCACAAAGAAAGTGTTCTTTTATCATTCTTCTTCTTCTTCTTTCTTCTTCGTCCTCTTCTTCTTCTTCTTCTTCTTCCTTTCAGGTGTTAGGTTTTGAAGAGGCATTGAGTGCGCATTTGTTAGTGTTTCATACCTCGGATATTCTATATATCTATTGCTTGCATCGTCGACCTCTGGTTCTGCTTCCATTGTATCTAAGTGACAAGGCTTTCTGATGTCCAAACCATTTGTTCTGTTATCTATTGGTGTAGTTTTAATACTGGTTCCGTCCCAACCTTTTTCATGAAATAGCCTTTCTGATTCTGTCTCTTTTGTTCACATTAAGGAGACATTTTATTTCTATTGTTTCGTTTTTTTTTTTTTTTTGTTATTTATGTCCACGTTCGTGTATAATTATTACTATTTAA
Source organism: Candidula unifasciata (assembly GCA_905116865.2). NCBI lineage: Eukaryota > Metazoa > Mollusca > Gastropoda > Stylommatophora > Geomitridae > Candidula > Candidula unifasciata. Next base: position 105,111 of record CAJHNH020001391.1, on the reverse strand, counting down.
AAAAAAAAAACGGCCGTTTGTCGCTTTATCTAGAGAGACGACAGTACAAAAACCAAAACCTAGCTTGTACTCGGAAAGATGTAGTCGCTAACTTGGGTATCGGAATCGATTCCCTGCAAGGGAAACACCTGGGGGATTCCCCGTTTAACCCAGTGTCAAGATTACATACCAGTTACCACTATCTGAGTCCCCATAATGTACTTACACATAGCTTCAACTACATCCTTCAACACTGTGAAGGAAGTAGTTCAGGCTTCAGCTAGAGGTACTTATTTAGCTTCTGTAATGTTCTTAAATATTTGAACAAAGAAGGCACAAATAATAGAATGCACAGTTTATTGACATTGCTGTATCTCGTCATGTGCATGCCATAGTAACAATTGATTAAAATAAAGCACATAAATAAGGAGTTACAACGAAATATGCCAGACTATAAATTTTGCAGTATGTTAGTATTAACTGTAGCTTTTTGGTTAAAATTAAAATGCACAAAGGTAAAACATTTTTCCTTTTCATGAATATTTTTTGAATCAGAAGACACATAATTAGCTTAAAAAAAAATTCAAATGAAGATTTTGCTACTGAACTCAACTCGTTGAATGATTATAGTTTACATCTTTTGCATTCAGTTTAATTTAAACTGTTTAAATATAGACAGATGTGTCAGACATAACTATGTGATGTATTTTAATCTATCAGTACTAAACTATTTTTTCTTTAGTACTTTCAGTCGGAAATTCTGTCTCCACCTAAGTCAATTCTATGTCCTTATCAGTTAAGCTAAATATTGTTATAAGACAAAAACTAATAGTCAGTGTATCATTCAGGAAAATATGGTAGTGGTATGTGTGTGTGGGGAAGGGGGGGGGGAGTGGTGCGTTGGACCCACAATAGGGTACACGAGCATGTCACACAAGAAGTTAGGAAACATTTAATATGACATATAGTAGTAGGGTTGCCAGGTTTGGTAAAATAAAAATGGAGGGACGATAATTTTCACCACTAATAGTCTATAAAATATACATAATCAGCATACTAAACTGACTGCAGAGGAACAGAATTTGGGCGGAAGAAACCCAGAGGAATCTACAACATCTTTTGTTCATCTACTTCTGAACTTCAGTTTTGTGTGTACGTTTATATTACAAATCTGTCTTATTTAAGCAGACTTTTGGTTCCTCATCTCTCCGGCAGATGTATTTCAAAGAAACCACCATAATTATTCCCCTTTATGACATGCTTATTATGGGTCAGTTGGTCTATAATTTTTCCTCCAAAAATTAGGCTTACGAACAAACACGTGGAAGAGAGGTTTGAAAATCATTCAATTAATTTTACAATATACGATAAAAGAAACTGTAAATGATTTTTATTTGCTTCCAGATTTTTATTAACAACAAACAGTTAACATTTTGAGTTACCTCGCACAGATTTTACTCATAATGATCATACAGAGAGAGGTATAGTGGCTGGACATCTGACTCCGGACTGAAGGTCCTGTGTTTAGATCTGAATCAGATTTTTTTCTTCAAAGATTTTGTGAGGAGAAAAAAGCAACTTCAAACTAAGTGATAACTGGCACACTTGATGGGAAAAGAGTAAAAGAAAGACAAAGGTAAATACATGGATGACTTGGCTACATGGCATAGATGAGAAAAGAAAACAGATCTCATTAAGGGTTAAGCCTACTGCTAAATTTAGAATATTTAGCTATAAAATCAAAGTGCCCTATTTAGTGAGGCGCACTAACATGGAGACTGGCTAAAAAGAACAGTTACAAATAAAATCACCAGGACAGCCAGTGTAAGCTAATCCATTGTTTGGTAGCCAAGAGCACTAACTACACCAGGACTATTTAACTGGCAGCCCACAGGCTAATCCGGCCCTCAAAGTCCTAGCAATTTCCCCCACCCCCCCTTCCTAGGATTAGAGCCTGTTGTATTTCGTTAGTGATCTTTTAACACCAGGTCCATGATTATCCCCCTTTTCAACATGTTGGCCCCTGAGTAATCTTAGTTGAATAGCCTTGCACTACACCCTCCCTTCCCAAAAGAAAGCGTACATGTATGGAAAGAAGTGAATGTAACACAGTTTACTCAACATAAGTTTTTGGTTTAATATTAATCTGGTAGCACCATTTTACCTAAACATTTCCATTGTCAGCAGCTTGCCAGGACGCAGAAATATGAACCTTTCACATCCATCACATGTGGCGACTGTTTTCCGTATCCTCACAAGTAATGGTGAGTTATGAAACATATCTTACTGCTGTGTCCTCCCCCCCCCCCCCCCTTTTTCCAAATCCTTAGTGTTAACTCATTCTGTTTGTCAGCAGTGAGAAAACAAGAAGGCATATCTGATATGTTTACAACCATTAGTGGGGTGAGGCAAAGATGCGTGCTCTTATTCATTATATGCATTGACAGATTATTTTAAAAAGCCAGAATTAAATAGTCAACCCTTAAAATAAAGAACTTGCTTTCCATAGAAAGACTCACAATAAATGAGCTACAATTTGAAGATGATCACTTCCTGTTTTACATTAAGAGAGCAGACCATTTGAACAGGTTAAGTTCAACATGCAGAAGGTGTAACATGAAAGTAAATATGACAAAAACTGAAGTAATTCCTAGTTGTCTGCCTATCGGGTTAAATAGTTCTTGTCTGAAAAAAAGTTAAAGAATTTAGTTTAAATATCTAGGAAGTATTTTCTTGAATGACGGAAGAATAGATCAGGAAAAAGAAAAAAGAAAGATGCCAATAAGCCAGTGAACATAAATACCAGCTGACATCTTTATTAAGACATCCAAACATAAATATACTGCCAAAAAACAGACTAAACAGCATGTTCATACCAATACTGTGCTACCGGTACCAGACTCAGACATTATCAAAGATTAAACTGCTTAAACTTAACAAATGTGAAATAAGATGCTTAAGGAATGCTGTTAACCGTCTGAGACAAAGTGAGGAATGTTGCTATCAGACAGACTGGGAACAAACCCAGGCACCATATTCATTGAGAAACAGGAGATCAAATGGTTTGGTCATCTTACAACAACTGCTAACACAGGCATTACACACGAACAAGCTGATATACAAAAGGTCGTCCTAGAAGAAGATGGACTGAGGATGTGAAAGACCTTCTACATTGACACTGGATAAAAATAGCTTTTGCTACCCAAGAATTGGTTTGATTGATTCAACCATTTATTAACTGATGCCTGCATAGAATTGAAGGACTAAAATGGAATAACAGAGTTACATATGTGGAGTTTAGGGAGAGAACAAAACAAATTCCAGTGATTCAGGAGGTGATAAAAAGATAATGGCGAAATATTGGACACATATTGAGAAAGCTTGTTATTAGTATAATTAGAACATTCTTTCTCTGGAACCCATAGAGTAAAGGAAGAAGAGGGAGATACAAGAATATATGGAGAAGAGAATTAGAGACACAAATAAATAATTCTGAGGGTGGACATGGCCAGAGCTCAAGAAATGGCCAAATGTAAGAAGGCTTGATGTGAGTTGATTGAGGGAGGACATGGTCAGAGCTCAAGAGATGACCAAATTTAGGAAGGCTTGATGTGAGTTGATTGAGGGAGGACATGGTCAGAGCTCAAGAGATGACCAAATTTAGGAAGGCTTGATGTGAGTTGATTGAGGGAGGACATGGTCAGAGCTCAAGAGATGGCCAAATGTAGAGAGGCTTGATGTGAGTTGATTGAGGGAGGACATGGTCAGAGCTCAAGAGATGGCCAACTGTAGGAAGGCTTGATGTGAGTTGATTGAGGGAGGACATGGTCAGAGCTCAAGAGATGGCCAAATGTAGAGAGGCTTGATGTGAGTTGATTGAGGGTGGATATGGTCAGAGCTCAAGAGATGGCCAAATGTAGAGAGGCTTGATGTGAGTTGATTGAGGGAGGACATGGTCAGAGCTCAAGAGATGGCCAAATGTAGGAAGGCTTGATCTGAGCTGATTAAGGGTGGACAGGTCAGAGCTCAAGAGATGGCCAAATGTAGGAAGGCTTGGTGTGAGTTGACTGAGGAAAGACCTAATGGAGGATTTGTCTTATTCTCAGCATTCACCGCCTGTAAACTGTGAGGAGAAATTCTGGCTGTTCATCCACTTCTGGACTTTGGTCTTGTTCAAGAACTTGAGTTTCACATATACATTTGTATAAAAGATCTGGCTTATTTGTATGCTGAATGTTGGTTCCTCATCTCTCAGGCAGATGCACTCTGACTTCAAAGAAAACACCATTAATTAGTCAACTTGTATGACATGCTTGTTGTGGGGGGGGGGGGGGGGGGGGGGAGGAAGGGAGGTTTAGTGGGTCAATTTCCCCCCCCCCCCTTCCCCCCAAATGGGGCACCGGAACCCACACAGAGATGCTCCTCACTTGAGTCTTATCAAGAGATCCAAGAATCTAAATTAGAAATGTTACTAAAAGTGAAGAACTCCTCTTTTTTTTAAAAAGTTTACAAGCAAAGGGATTAATTCTTCTTTTTTTTCTGCGTTCATCCAAAGATATAATTGCATTATGCCCATTTACAGCATGGCTGCAATATTTGCACCTTTTGGCTGACACATCTGACTACTGCAGGCTCTTGTTGACCGGGTTAGCCTTACAGGCTGGTTTTGGGGGACATTGCAGTCTTATTATTGTGTGGTCTTCTTTGTTTCAAGGGTCACATATGGTGCCTCACATCGGGCCGATCCAGAGAAGCCATGTAATGCTTATCAGCCCTCAAGAGAAGGCAGGGACAGAACATGAGCATTCCTCACCATCCAAGTAGGCTGCCATAAATGCAGAGCCAATACATGGTGCTCTGGTACTGGGCTCACCCAAAGAATCATCCTGTCCTGATAACTAATTAACCTGATTCCTCATGGACTATGTCTTTAGAAGCCAGCAGTAGGCGGTCTGCAGACCTGAGATTTTAATTACCTCCACAAAACGAGTACTTTGCGTCTTTTGCATGTTAGACTTTTATTGCAGTGTACTTCCGCATCCACCATAGTTTCTTATGACATTTTCCACATACATGCCTAGGGGTTTCCAGTGTGGCAGTATACAGACAGATGGGTCTGTTTCCTTTCCTTCGTATGTCATGGTTTATGAACTCTGCATCTGTTTGGACTATCAGCTCTGAGAATCCCTGGCAGGTTTCTGTTTCATATACTTTCAGACGTCAGTGTGAATATATTTTTAAAAATCGGATTAATTTTATATCAAGCAACTGGTTATAAGTTTATTCATTGCTTAATACATAACCAAGCAGCTTGTTTAATTTGAAGAGACTTCGAGCTAAAACAAAAACTAAAACAACTACAATTAGATACCATTTATTTGATGACGACTGCGCTCTAAACTCCAGTTCTGAGGCCAGTATGCAGCACATCATCAATAGATTTTCTGAAGCCTGTACCAACTATCAACCGGCTCCCAGAAAAAATGACTGTGATCACACTACCACAGTAAATGATCAAAAGCTAAATGTAGTCAACAGATTCACTTATCTTGGCATTACCCTATCTCGGAGAGTCAACATCGACAATGAGATCAATGTTAGAATATTAAAGCCAGCAGCAGACTTTATAACAGTGTCTGGAACAGAAGTGGGATCTCCCTGCTGACCAAGCTAAAAGTTTACAAAGCTGTAATTTTTTCCATTACTGCTCTACGCTTGCGAAACCTGGACTATGTATCAGTGCCATGCTAAAAAGTTGAATCAGTTTCATATAACCTGTCTCAGAAAGCTGCTTAAAATCAAATGGCAAGATAAGATCCCAAATACTGTGGTTCTTTATAGGGTAAATAGCTACCACATGATACTGAAAAATTGTCAGCTGTGTTGGGCTGGTCACCTAAACAGCATGCCAGAATATCGCCTCCAAAAGATAGTATTTTATGGCGAGCTCTAGCAAGGGAAGAGGTCTCAGGGAGGACAGAGAAAGTGCTATACAGGCACTCTGAAGACTGCTCGCAATTCTCTTGGCATCAACACAGCGATGTGAGAGGCTGCTGCACAAGACCGTTCTGGATGGCGTGGTGCATCGGCGAAGGTTGCACAGCCAGAGAGAGGCAGACTAGAAAGAATCGTACTGCTTATCCCACACTTACTGCGGCTTCCATCTGTTGTGCGCACTGCTTAAGAACTTTCCAGGCTCACTTGGACTAATCAGCCACCTTCATACTCAGAATCATTGATCATTACTGCTTTGGATGAAAGTAGTCTTCATCAATACATAACCAACCACAGGTTTATTTTCCTAAATTTTCTAAATGATTTAACAGGTTCTTTATCTTTTAAAAATATGTAATGTAAAACGTATATGATGACCCTATGATAATATGCTTAATATAAAATGATTTAAATTATTATTGTAGGGTTTGATGGTGATCATGAAGATGATGACAAGGGAGATTACTTTCATCCTGGTGAGTAACCATTTTAATATGTATCCTGACTACAAAAATATCACTAGCACCATATGCTAATACCGCTTATGGTATGGAAATATGTCCCTTATCACCTATATATATGTGTGTGTGTTTGTGTGTAACGGATATTCCTCATGGTGTGGAAATGTGTCTCTTATAACCTATATGTGTGTATGTGTAGGTAGACACACACACACGTATACTCTCCCAATATCCCTCATGGTGTAAAAAAAAAGTCCCTATTGCATATGTGTGTGTGTTTGTATGTGTCTGTGTGTGTTTGTGTGTGCACATGCATGCGTGTGTGTAGATGAAAACACAGCGGCTAATATTTTAGGTAATGTCACTTCTAGTAATTGATGTCCGGATAATTCTTTAGCATTTCCAGACGGTTCACCAGCACTTGTATTTTTTAAGTAGGCATCTAAAGTTGTTTGTTTTTTATTTCTGAAAGTGTGCAAACACATCGTCATCAAATGAATTAATACGCTGATTAACTGTATTGATGTTTGGGTGCCATTTCTAGATGAAAACTATAATTTAGACACAGGTGAGCAGCCATTCCTTATTTTCAACGCTTGCAACCGGACCATCATCTTCTTTTCCTTGTCTGATAAATTGTCTCTTATTCCTTCAGCTTCCTATTCTTTTTTTTGAAGCTTGAGTAGCTCTTGTGTTTAGAAATCCATTCTATGATCCACCTTGCTAGACGAAAATTGATTTTTTTGGGTGAATTTTTAAAAAGATGAATCCCCTGTGTGGGTTCCGATGCCCCATTGAAGGGGAAAACAAGAAAAGACCCACTGCCTCCCCAAAAGCATGTCGTAAGAGTCGACTAATTGGGGAGCTTCCTTTGAATTAGGAGTGCATCTACCGGAGAGGCAAGGAACCAACAGTCTGTATTCAAGAGAATGAGATCTGTAAATCTGATGCACACGCAACACTCAGGTTCTGGAGCAGGACTGCAGTTCAGTAGTGGATGAGCAACCAGAACTTTCCGCCAGAGTGTACAGCTGGTGAATGAGAAGAAGAAGAAGAAGAAAAAGATGAATATTGGTGTGGACAAATATATTGGAGTTCCACTATGTATATGTGACTTGGGCATTGCGAATATATATAGACACACATATGCATAGTTACATACATACACACACATATATGTATACACAAACACACACATATACATAGTTTAAAGCCAAGTTGTACATTCTTTTTTTTCCTTCTACTTTTTGCATATTAATAAATGTAAAGTTTTATTTTTATTTTACAGAAGCGTCTCCTCTAATCAAAATCATACTGCTCTATGAACAGCCTCAAGGAACAGGTCTTCATTTGAACTTAACCCTTGATCCTGCACTGACAACAGAGTCCTTAAAAATTGACCTTGCAAATGTGATTAATGTTCCTGCAGAATTCATGAAACTGATACACCTAAATACAGTACTTGAGGATGATAAATCTCTCTGCAACCAGTCTGTTGAACCAAATGCCACTATAGTTTTACGAGATAGCAGACTAACTTACAATTTCCCATAATTCCATAAGCACTGTGATCATACATTTATAGCATTGTATGGTCTGTGGAAATCAATCACACAGACTCCCCATAAGAGAACACAAATCAAGAGTGGCTTACCCTTGTGGTGCGATATGATACCAACAGAATCATTTATTCTGATTCTGCCAAAGCACTTACAGTTGGGACATTGAACTTATAAAATCTACTCTTTCATAGCAATATAAGTTTAAATTAACTCTTTCAGACCAATCAGTAATTTGTTTAACTCATATCTTGGGAAGATCTACTTCACAGAAACCGTGTTGGGTTATTAAGAGTGTTAATAACAACACCAGAGAATTGAAAAAATTTAGTTAACATTTAGGATACAGCTAATTCATGTAGAAAACATCTGCAACATAGGAAAGCTAGAAGAGTTATCTTTCTTTGAACTACCTAATGAATGTTTGAGGAATATCTTTGCACAAAGACAGTTAAGTGAATCACCAGAGATAAGCAATTCCAGATACCACTAAGGGAGTGAGTTAATAAAATCTTAGACTCAAAATGGCTGACACACTTTAAGTTTAAAATTGTGTTGGGTCTGCAAATGAATTTATAAATATTTAGATGGTGCTTGTCAGAAAACATGTTTCCAATCCTTGATTTAAATCCTTGATTAAGTATGCAATAATAAAATGAACTTTGTATTAAGGACAGTTAAGTGTGTCAGAAACCCTAAGAGACACTCTTAAACAGATACTGAAAACAAAATTTTCAGTTTCCTTATGCCTAGAGATGGTTGACATTCACTAGTTTTGAAACTGCTCTTGACACTCCTAAGTCTCATTAGGAGTAATGCCCAAAGACCTTAGTTTTGCAGAGCCCAGTGATGACTACTGTACTTTCCACCAGTGGTGTGGTCTCCATAGTGAAGTGATCAAACTATTTGTCTCCTGTAATAGTTTAATCCTGATGATCTATCTAATCAGTCTCCTCATAGAAGAAATTTCCTCTTCTTCTCAGCGTTCACTGGCTGAAAACTCTGGTGAAAAATTATGGTTGTTCGTCCACTTCTGGACTTTGGTCTTGTTCCAGAACTTGAGTTTTGCGTGCACATCAGTTTTACATATCTGGCTTATTTGTATGTGGACTGTTGGTTCCTTACGTCTTGGGCAGATGCACGCCAACTTGTAAGGAAACATCCCTAAATTGTCACCTTTAATGACATGCTTGTTTGAGGGGTAGTGGGTCTCCCCCCCCCCCCCTCTCTTTCCCCATGGGGTCCTGGGACATAAATAGACCATAGTATTTAGACTGAGAACAGGAGAAAACAGACTCCACACCTCATGTTGACAGATTGCTGAACTTTGCAGATATACTCTTTACATGCAGTAAAGTGAACTTGGTTCTAGCCAGTTAGCCTTTCTGTGGAAACCAAACTGTATGTATCAGTGGAGGATTTGTGTCACACCACAGTCTTCATACTGTGGCCTTCTCATCTGAAAACTAATGTCAATGAAAATGAGGAAAAGAGATTCTGCAAAACTTGTGGACTCATTTTTTTTTTTTTAATTCTGTCATTCTGTTCATGAATACAATTTTTTCACAGATCCATTGGGATTCTCATTGGTGCTAAAGATTCAGCCACTCATAAATTAGGTCAAGCAATGTCCGTGGAGCCCCTATCAATGAATCCTCTCATCTTTAAACCTTTTTATTTTTACAAGCAGGGGAGCCATGATAGCATAGTGGCTAGATGCTTACCTGCCAGGTTGAATATCTAGGGTTTACATCCACATCATGGCTGTTTTTGTTTCTTCAAAAAATGACCTTGGCTTCCAGGGTGACCCAGTCTAAAATGGGCACTAGTTAATGTCCTGAAAAGTAAACATGGCTAGCATGATTTTGACCACATAACTTACTGAGTGTTGATTGGTCTGCATAATTACAAGGCCAGTGTGCCACTGGCATAAAAAGGGTCCAATACTTATTTACTGTCAGGGTCAGAAGACCATTCTCTATATCACTGTCTATATCATTGTGGTCTTTGTATTGAAGTGGTCAAGCCATTTGCTTCATGTTCTGAAGGTCTTGGGGTTTCATCTCCCGGCTGCGTCTTTCGGTTAACCAGTAAAGTTTTTACAGAAACCCCTGGGGATCATTACCAGAGCTACGATGTTCATGCTTTGTGTGACACTCTCATAAGGTGGCTAGCTATTCTTTGAATACCTGGGATTTGTCCAGCTGGTTTGCCATCCAAGATTAAATTCTTTTTGTCTCAGGAGTAGTTAAACCTTCAGTCAACAGCCTAAAAGGCAAAAACGGACAACAAGACCAGACAAATCATTCTTCTTCTTCTTGTCTTCTTCTTAACATTCACTGGGTGTAAATTCAGGCAGAAAGTTCTCTTTGTCCAGAATGGATTTTAGACTTATTCCAGGGCTTGAGTTTTGTGTGCACAACCACTTTACAGATCTGACTTATTTATGTGCAGACTGTTGTTTCCTTAACTCTCAGGCAGATGCAGTCTGACTTTGAAGGAATATCATTATTCAGTTATACTGTTACTTTCCTGTCCTAGAAGGACAAAAATGAAATATTTGAAATATTATTGATTTATAGTCTGCATTTGTCAGTATTAATTTCTGTTCAAATGACATGCCATAAATAAATAAAACAAGCAGTAACATTACTAGTATTATCGTATCTTTTGAGAATAATTATGAGTTCAGTTATCCTCACCTAATTCCAGACACACCCATGTGTGTGTGTGTGTGGAGGGTGGGGGGGGGGGGGGGGGGGGGGGGGGGGGGGGGGAGGGTGTGCTCAGTCTCTGCATTCAACATACACATTAGTATCCAGTTGCTAACAGTGCCAGTTACAATCTGATTGACAAGACTTCTCATATGTAGGGTGTGCCTGGATGTGCTAATTTTGACTCCTATTTCTCAGTGGTCGGCTCTGTGGCTAAGTCGATGCGAACGCCTCGTAATGCCGGGTTCGATCCCAGCTGCGGGCCATGCACCTTGCGTTGGTTTCGACAGTGGTATCAAGAAAGCCAGCCGTCCAGAAAGCAATGACAAACTACTGGACGTAAATTTGCCTAGAAAAACCACACAACAGCCAGGGGCTGTTAGGGTTGGTTCTGCAACGTCCTGTAAAGGATACACAACTAACCTTTCTCCGTACTTAATCCAATGTGGAGACACTGGCCCCATAATCCTCTAAGAATCCTATTCATTCTAATGGATGACAAGGATTAGCTACCACCTGGGGACCTCAGCTAAGGAAGATGAGGTAATGTTTAATGGTGAATTACGAATAAACATCATAGCACTTGGAACACTCCCATAAGCGCTTCATCCCCATCTTCAGCAGCAAATGAAGAGTTCCAATTCTGATGGTACCAGTAACTGTCTGATTGTGCATCTGTCTCTCCTTTCCCTCAAGTGTTGAGCATTGGCCAGATTCCCTGGTAACTCTGCGTGGTTCTATTCTCTTCAGACCTTAATGATCTGTGTGTACCTCCGCACATCTCACTAAGGTAAGGTGAACTAAAGGTTCCTTTACATGCTATTACCACAACAGGCATATGAGACTAGCCTCACATTTTTCTAGACCCAAAATTTAACCTCAGTGTAGTCAACATCACACCGCTTGCCTTTGCTTCCCATGACTTTACCTGCTACCACTTTATGGCTGGGTCGACCTGGGTTTTAAGGTCATGTCTGGAGAAAAATCTGGATCCAAGCGAATTTGAACCTACCACTTTGGGAATGATGAAGTACTACCAAGAAATGTTGTAGGCACTGTTCAATTCTTGCAGCCCCAGATATTTGTTAACTTGCAATCCCATAGCACGTTGTGCTTTAGAATAACACTTCCTCAAGTGGGTTCTGAAGCCTCGTGCCTCTTAACAAGTACTCGTAAAATACAGAGGCTAACTGACAGTTCGCTTAAATCAGTTTTTAAGACCCTATGGTCAGGATTGGCAGAAATGCTCAGACTAAAATTTTCAGACTCAGAATGGTACATTGTAAACTCAGAGCCAGCCTACATTGAATGGGTCTTTCTAGCTGCTGCATGTGGTTGTGGCTCACCAAAGCAAACTCGAGAGCATGTCTTTCTTACATGAATTCCCAGACTTTGCCAGTCAGAAAGAAAAAATCTGGCCTACAGGAGCATCCCTACCAGATAAAACTACAGGACACCAATGAAGACCTCAAGAGCACTGTCCTATTTATGACCCATACTGGAATAGATGCATAGCATATATTGTTTAAAAGACCAAATGACATAGGATGGCTAATATGGCCAAAATCATGTAAGCCGCCTTTACTTTCATTTACATTATATGACACTGTAGCCAATGTCAACATTGAAAAGAAAAATTCGCCTTGATTCTGATTTTAACCTTAGACTTTCAACCAGCATGCCTTTCATAAGAGAGGACTGACTGATAGCTTGCTAAGTCGGATATGTTGGGTCAAAACAATGGCAAACGATAAAAAGGGTAGAAAAAAAACCAGTCAATTTTATTATATTGATAAGTTATATATGGGAAGAGAAGAAGGACGTAGAGCACGGGGTAGACCAAGAACAAAATAGAAGGATAACATCAGAGAAACTCTCCAACAGTACGATGTGCCTATGGTCGAGGCAGCCAGAAGAGCTAGAAACAGAACCTTATATCTCCCTCGACACCCACAGCGGTAAAAGAGGAAGTGAAGAAGAAGAAGATAACTTATATTCCCATCCCTACAATTTTTTTTTTTTTTTGGTTACTTTAAAGCCTTACCCCGTCTGTCGTCGGGTCTGATAATATAACGTAACGGTTGAACGGAGTTTATGGGACTTGTGCCTGGGTGATCCTCATCCGAAATGTGGCGCTTTGTGTCACAAGGTGTTGGTCGCTCCTTGTGCGGTCCTGGTGGGGTTGAACGTCATTTAATCGGTCAATTTTATTAGAATGTACGAACAGGGTAATGTTAAGTTACGTTAGGCTGACTACATAATGCTGTTGGCAGAAGATACAAGACCTAGTGGAGCAACTTAATATTTACAGTGCAAAGCATTGATTGCACATTATTATTAGGTAACAGCGTCTTCATCTTATACGACCATCTTAGAAAGCGCGTTTGGCACATTGTGTTGTAGTTTACAGCTAGACTGCAATATCATTTCGGTCCAACACATCCAATTTAAAGCCAAATAAGCCACTCTAACTAGCGGTTAACTTAATGTTTAATTGTACTGGATTTTAAATTCATTAGATATTTTAATGTTTCTAGTCGAAGCTTTTAATAATTTGTACTTCAAGCTTTTCTTCAACAACCCCCTCTAGAATCGTCTAGATTTTTGGCTGTTTATTAACAAAGCGGCCTGTCACCGAACGAGCGCCTGGCCAGCCAGAGAGCTAACGGAACGTGACGTCTGCTGACGGGATCAATCAGGGACCTGGGCGCCAGCTTTAACTGTGACTATCTCCGCTCAAATATCCGGGCCTTTTTTTATCCTTCCTGTAAGTTATGGTTGTTTGTGTGTTCCGAATTGAGTCTCCGGTAATTGCTTGAGAATTTATAATCCGTGTATTCTAAAATGTGGTTATGCCTGAAGATTTGTCTTGGAATTGTAGCGGTCTGTAGAGACGGAAAGGACTTCTCTTGTTTTCAGCTATCTATCGTACTTTTAGTACTTATATTGATTTCACCACAATTAACAAACAAACAACCCCCCACCCCCTTTTCCTCCATACAATCAGGCATTTTGAAAAGGGTCAAATTTATAAGAAGAGTTTTAGTTTTTAAAAAAAAAGGTTATGTGGTAAAAATTGTTAGCCTTCATCAACTAAGAACAACAAGCACATAGTCATACATTTTGGGTGTGTTGGAGACTGAGACATTTTTGTTCCACTACTACGGCTTGTTTTATTTTAAAATTGGCATTGCACATCTGTAATTTTATCCCTTAACTCCTGTCCTCGAAGTACCTTGTGTGATTGACTGACTATTCTTTGTGTGAACCAAACATGTAATGTGTAATGTAATTTTACTTCCTTTTAATTGTAGCATGCAGACAGCTGATGTTTTTGTTTCAAATTTTTATATATTTTCCTCCTGTTCAATACTTTTGAGATTTTATAAGTTATATTTGGAATTACTGCCATGTCTTTGATTTTTGCTGCATTTTTTCTAGAGCTGAAAAAGCTAATCTAATTAGTTGAAGTTTCTCTTTATTCCTCCACTGTGAGTATCCACTTGGTGGCAGAGCCATATTTAGGATGAATGATGCCCCTGTGCAGTCATTTTTTGGCTCTTCTTTAAACTATGGCTGGTTAGTCAGAGTTCAGTCCCTTGGCTGCAGTGCAATTACGGAGTGGGAAAAGAGGGAACGAAACAAATGACATAATTACTGTGTGTTGGCGATAGACAGCGTGCAGTGCCCTGCTGTCATCATACTGCTAGGGTTACGGTTTGGTTTAGGGTTAGGGGTATGGTTAGGGTTAGGCGCTACCGACATAGGACGGTTGCTTGAGGCACATACCTGCATGTTCCTTATAACTCTATGCTCAGCTAGCCACCGCAACTACGCAAGCTTATCGCTCATTAAGGCATACAGATCCGGAGGTGTCACATCTACGGCCACTAAGTCTTGCGTCGCAAAAACGCGGTCGCTAATGTGAGTCGCAGCGCGTGGTCTAGCTGTAGCAGTCATGTCTTCGGCACTTTGTTCGTGCCTTCTCCACTCCGTAAATGCACTGTAGCCAGGGGACTGAACTCCGACTAACCGGTCGTAGTTTAAAGGAGAACCCATTTTTTTAATGCCTAATTTGATTTCTCTTGGCTAAACTTCAGCATTGATATTTGTTTACAGACTACCAGAAATAAGTTGTAGAATTATTTACTTGAGATTTGAATTGTATTCATTATTTAAGCTTAAATGAAGTCACAACCATCATCATCATCATCAGGTGCCTTGCCATTTGGTGTGGGCGATCATGCCTCTCCATAATCTACGATCTCCTGCTGCATGTATCAGTTCATGTGCCGACACACCTCCATGCCATGCAACAAGACTGTCAAGCATCTTCTCTCGTTGTCGTCCTCTATCTCTCCTTCCACATATCTTTCCATTGGTCACAACATGTTCTATTTTCCCTCTTCTCATAACATGGCCGAAAAATGATGTCTGTCTCCTTCTGATGTCTGTGATAAGTTGTCTTCGGGCTCCCGCCTCTTTCAAAACCTCTTGGTTGCTCTTTTTGGCTGTCCAAGGTATTCTAAGCATTCTTCTGTAAAACCACATCTCCGAGGCCTCCAGAAATTCGTTGGCCTGCCTACCGATTGTGAAGTCACAACAGCTAGAACAAATGTGCAAGGTGAGGTCCTAACGGAGTGGTGGTGCTCAGTGCAAGACTACTTTCATAATGTTAAAATCAGTAAAGATATCTATATTTTTTTTAAACTACTAGCTATATATCACTGCTCTTAGATATTTGAAACCCTGTGCAGCTGCACATGTTGCACATTATAAGGCTATTTATACGATGGTCTCCCCATTTGCACACCACCGGTTGTAGGTCAACTTCATTGATGATTTTTGTGTGCACTCTGTTTTACAGCTCTCTCATATTTATATGCAGACTGCTGGTTCCTTTCCTCTCAGGCAGACACAATCAGATTTTGAAGGAAACCGCTAATTAATGGACTGGTACATTTTGTGTGTTTGAAGCAGTATGTCTATTCTCCCACCCAGAGTGGGACCCTGGAACCCACACGGGAAGAAAGAGGACAAATTTTACTAGTAACCGAAATGCGCATCATCTGATGCATTATGTCAGTCAGAAAACAATGAAATGAAGAAAATTATATAGTGCTCCCCGTGTGGGTTCTAGGGCCTTATTAACTCTTTGAGTCCTAGGGAACGCATCATACGTTCATAAGTTCTTGCCTAGAAGCCAATGAACGCATGATGTGTTGATTTTAGTCTCTTTTTACTACCCATTGGGCCTCAAATGCTAAACCCCCTGGGACTCAAAGAGTTAAAGGGAAAACAAGAATAGACCCACTGCCTACCCAAAAGTATGTTGTAAGAGTTGAGTAATTGGGATCTTCCTTCAAAGTCGGAGTGCATCTGCCTGAGAGGCAAGGAACCAACTGTCTGCACACAAATGAGTCAGATCTGTTAAACCCATGCACATGCAACACTCAGGCTCTGAAGCAGGAC
Organism: Candidula unifasciata; assembly: GCA_905116865.2. Lineage (NCBI taxonomy): Eukaryota > Metazoa > Mollusca > Gastropoda > Stylommatophora > Geomitridae > Candidula > Candidula unifasciata. The sequence goes on along the minus strand of CAJHNH020001391.1, from coordinate 88,932 downwards.
TGTAGTTGTCACATATCAATTGTGTCGCGTGCCTGATTTAAGGATTTCTCCTTAAGAACCAACAGCACTCGGAAATAAATAATGTAAGGCGTCGGCTCGTATTGGTCTAAGGGATATCCCGTGGCCAATATACGCTCAACTCATTTCAGGAGTAGGGCAACTCAAGTTCTGGCACTACAGAATATCTAGTAATCCTAGGCACAACTTGGCTGGACACCCCCACTACTTATAAAAAGATAGCTCCCAGGCTAAGATAGTGTACTATCACAGCCATGTTAACACAGATTACACGTACTAATCACACAAACATAAAAGCTAGACAGTTAAAATAGTGAAAAAGGGACACCCAAGTCAGCCATGAAAATTTCTGAATGGATGTAATAATTGAAACACATGTATATATATATATATCAAGACAATCAAGATGGTTCCCAGTGACTGGATTTCGGGAACTAACGTCGAAGAGATGATGTTGAAACAGCCGAAGTAATGTCAGAGAGTTCAGTGTTAATCCCCGTGCCTATGGGTAGACCTGTAAATAGAGCATGTGGTATGTCATCTCAGATGTTACTTATCCAATTGGAAGGTCACTGCTCCCCTCAGTACTTGGTGATTTGAACAGGCTGACTCATTGGACTGCTTTTCCTCTGGTTGATCTGGTAAACACTGATATTCTTCATATATGAGAACAAAGGAATTGTACTGGAGCCCATAAAGCTTCCTTGGAGTGATGGCACAGGTGGCCTGCTTCAACTGTCTCTCAGCCACTGGAACTCACACACAAGCTCCTGTCATGTTGAAATTATGGTGACAATAGGTAGGATTTTGGGTAGGTTTGGTGATAGGGTTGGTATGGTGGATGGTAGTTGGCTGGACTGTGACTCGTTTGCCTGACTTCTAGGGAGATATCATCCTGTCAGGAAAGAACTCAGAATTAGTATTCATCTTAAGAGTCACACACCAAGCTCAATTTATTTCCCTCTACTCTTCTTAGTCACTCAGAGGATAACTCAAGAACAGGAGACAATTTCCACTTCATTTATCTTTGTCTGTAAGTCAGTACAAGAGATAGGAGATAAGGTACATAGTGGAGATAGATAGACACTATTACACATAGATCATCCTCTCTCCACCTTCCTATCCGCACCCGCAGACATACATTCTATCCCATTTTTACATGCATATTTTATACCTCCACAATCTACCCAGTGTTGATGTGCTAAAAATAACCTCTGATGTCAGAGCACCTAGCTGGCCGACGTGCGACCCAGTTGAATATGTCTGCTAATCGACACAAACTCTGTTGGCTGGTTAGAGAATAATTAACTTGATGGGTTTAATATATTTATAATGTTGTGGGTCATGTAGGGCACAAACTATTAGCCTGCGAAGGGAAAGGTTTGATTTCAGGGGCTTGAGTGTCTGGACACCAAGAACGCCCTAGTTCTGTGCGGTCACACAGCTGAATCTTTCCTCCCTGCAGCAGCGGCTAACTTAAAGAGACAATAATCATGGTACTCGTAAACTATAATCAACTTACCAAAGCTTAGGAATCCTTCAAAGATTAAATTGGTATTTTGAATGTGCCAAGATTTAATCAGAGAGATGAAAAAACGCCTAGACGTCTCAGAAGTCTGGCAAAGAATGACCCCGCCAGATTTTGCTTGGCGTCTCTAGAAAAGAAGTACTGTATTAGTGCACCAAGGAGTAAAAAGGCTTCAGGAATTTGGAATATTATTCCAGAAATTATATATCCCACAGTTGCATGTTTGAAAATGTAGACTTTTCAAAACAACTAGAGGGTATAGAAATATCTATTCCACCAGATAGAGGTATATATCAATATGAGGGAATATATACCCACCGGATGGGTATAAATTTGAAATGTGACCTGCCGCTAGGGGGTCGTCAACGTCACGACTAGTCCAAAGTGTAGGGTTTGGTTGTTCACTCCGTGACAGTAGTCCAGAAGTGGATGAACAACCAGAATTTTCGGCCGGAGTTTACAGCCAGTGAATGCGACGAAGAAGATTATATATTGCATATTTTCAGTCTTTTTTTTTCAGGGAAAGAAGGCTATTATTTTCTATTCATCAGGATCAATATTTACTTATAGAAATCAGTAGAAATGGCCTACGAAGACATTTCATACTCGGACAAGTACTTTGATGACAAATATGAATACAGGTAATACCTGGAACCATTGTTGTCATAATAAGCATTTCCCTGTCTTCATGTTTCTTGCATTATGGTTTCTCTAAAATATAACCATCTGATCTTTCTTTCTTTCTCTCTCCTCCCCCTTCCACCTACCTGTCTTCCACACACCCCTCCCAGCACACACATACATTTATATTTATAGAATCTTTATTAACCGTGTGCGCCCTGAAAGGGTTTTAATCTAATCACTTTGGCTGTAACACAGTTTTATAAACGCTTATAAATTGACCTGTCTGCTGTGACCTGTTCTTGAAAAGCATAGTAAAATTGCATAACTGTGCAGTGCAGGATATGAATATAGCTACTAAAAATAGCATTTAGGGGTTTCCTTTTTACCCCAGTGGCTTTTTTTAGAGCCAAACTGTCATAATTTCCCGTAAGCCTCAGTGATTGAGGTCAGGGCATGAGCCCCCTGATATATATTGATTTGCATGCCCAAGAGAATGGCGTTAACAAACAAACCTTGACAGTGTGGTAAAAGGTACATTAACCAAGTCACTGTCTTGTAACCTATCAGTAATGAGGATGTCAAGAGTGTTAAACACATGACATCATGGTGCAGACAAACATGGTGACTTCCTAATGACAGCATAAAGATAGCCACCACCACCTTTGACATGTATCAAAGAGGAGCAGCGTTCTATAATCCATTTTTTTAAATCACTGAAATGGTGAAATGTATAGAAGTTAATCAGTGAAGTGGTGAAACCCATAGAAGTTAATCAGTGAAGTGGTGAAACCTATAGAAGTTAATTAGTGAAGTGAAACCTATAGAAGTTAATCAGTGAAGTGGTGAAACCTATAGAGGTTAATCAGTGAAGTGGTGAAACCCATAGAAGTGAAGTGGTGAAACCTATAGAAGTTAATTAGTGAAGTGGTGAAACCTATAGAAGTGAATCAGTGAAGTGGTGAAACCTATAGAAGTTAATCGGTGAATGGACTAGTATGCTGTGCATGCCTGTCAATCCAGCAAGTATATGATGGAAGTAGGACATTTCGAAATGGTGCGACTTCTGTGACAGACTGTTGGTGACCGGCCTGGTACAAGGAGTCAACAACATTTTGAAACTTGCTACTCCACTTGTGGTGCTGACATTTAATGAGATCTGCATGGACCTCCCAAAAATATTCTACAGGGCTCTGCTGAGGGGAAAAGGCAGACTAAGAACTTGTATAAAGAATTTGTCTGACTGGACAGGTTTGATGTATGCAAATAGCAAGTCCCTTGCATGTAACGTGATCCACATATGTAGGTTGGGGGGAGTGGAGGGGGGGGGGGTGAGATCAGGCAGCACTGATAAGCTGTCAGCAACAGCTGATGACCCAATGACACACAGTGTTATGGGACTGTGATGATAATCTCTAGACAGTAGAACCAAAGCCTGGCTTTGTCAGATGTGTGCAAACAATGGAAAGGCCTGGGGAAAAGTTGAGCCAATAAATAATTCTGCTGTAATTGGAAATTATCAGTTACTGTATGTTTTATGCAAGCCCATGCTGGCTATTGTGGTTTCAATCACTGTCTTCCCTTTATGGGCTCCAGGGACCCCATTGTGGGGGAAATTAAGAATAGACTCACTGTCTCCCCAGCAAGCATGTTGTGAAAGTCGACTTACTGGGAGCTTCCTTGGAAGTTGGAATACTTCTGCCTGTGAGGCGAGAAACCAACAGTCTGTATGCAATTAAGTCAGATCTGTAAAATGGATGTGCATGCAACACTGGGCTTCTGGAACAAGACTAAAGTCCAGAGGTGGGCAAACAACCAGAACTTTCTGTCTGAATTTACAGCCATTGAACGCGAAGAAGAAGAAGAAGAAGAAGAACCAACACAAGCTGGCCATTGGGGATTGAGTTACTATCTGTTTAACAGAAACTGGCCATTGTGGATTCCATTACTGTCTGTTTTGTTTTCAGGTCTTCTCTTCATTCCACATCCCTGCCTACTTTATTTATAAAGTACACTTAAAATAAAAGATTTAAGTTCATAATCTATACTTCTACAATCTGCCTCAGTTAAAATCTTAGTGTATTCAATATTCAATAAATAAAAGTAATTGCTGGCTATAGCATAATCAATAACACAAAAACTAACCTTTGATAAAGTACTTGGGTAAGATGTTATTATTTAATAGCCTGTATTTAAATTTCCTTTCTTCTTTTTGTTTGTCTGAGTGACGTAAATGCCTTGTGCCTGTTTACAGCAGAGCTGCGATATTTGCGCCTTCGGCTGACACATCAGACTTCGTCCAGCATGTTGTGGCCTAATTTGTGCAGCCTACTCTTTGTCCCCTTATCTACAGGTGTTGCCCTTGGAGACCCCATCCACTGCATCTGCGTGTAGACTGGTCAGCCCTCAAGGGAAGGCAGGGGCAGATCATGGGCATTCTCTGCCATCCAAGGAGGCTTCCATAAATCAAGCGCTGACACATGATGCTCTGGTCCTGGGTACACTCAAGGGAACGTCACACCCTGCACATGACTGCTTAATCTCACATCCGTATATTGAGCTTTTCAGTCGTCACGATCTGTGCCCTACACAGTTTTCTTCTGCATGTTAGTCACTTTTAACATTGTTTCATCTTGGTACTTAGCGAGACTGTATGGCAAAAGCATGCATCCAGCATGGCTCCCCCTTATAGGTCCGACACTCTAGCGAGTAGGCCCGATGGTAATGGGCATGTGAACCTTTCTTCCAATTAATAGGATTGATTTTGCTCGGACATTCGGGGCTGTTTGTGTGCCATAGGGCATGAATCTGACCAATATTTATGCCAAACTAGCACACTGACAGCGGCAGACTGTCATGGTGTACCTCAGTGCTGTGACAACATTGAGTAATGGCAAAGGATGTACAAAGACAGTGCTGTTCCGCAAGATACTGCTCGCCTAAGCTCCAAGGAAATCTCTTGTTATAGGGCTTAATCTCAGCAATGTTCTTCCCACTTGACAGACGTTTTAATCGAGGGTTGTCATTTAATAGAAATGTTTGGCTAGCAGACCACCCATGTTCCAAATGAGCTTTGATGGAGGTTTTCACCCATGCATTGGGAGTGGGCTGATATGAGCCAGACTTGCCACTACATCACCAACTCCGAGATCCCTTGCCAACTTGGTTCAGGTCACAAAGGTGAGCCCTTATCCGTGGCGCATGACGTAAACATGTGGCAGGAGTCTTGTGTGAGGATCGGTAAAACCACCCCAGAGCCAGCTGATGCCTAAGGTGAGGTACGGAGTCACTCCATATACACATCACAACAGCTTTAACTTTCTCTCATGCATGTGACCAATATCACTGCGTCACATATGTAAATTTGACATATAGATGGAGTTGGCAGAAAAGACAGCTGTTGTGTTGGGGGGGGGGGGGGGAAGGAATTATTAATCTGGGGAGCTCCACCCTGTGGGTTATAGACCCACTGCCTCCCCAACAGGCATGTCGTAGGAGTCAACTAATTGGGAGGTTCCTTCGAAGTTGGAATGCCTCTGCCCGAGCAGCAAGGCAACCAGCTCCACACAAATAAGCCAGTACAACTTGTACATGCACAATGCAGTTCCTCACACGAAGCCCAAGTCTCAACGGATGAACAACCAGGACTCTCCCCAGAGCATACATTCAGTGAACAAAGAAGAAGAACAACAAGCTGAAAGGTGTCAAGGACAGACATATATTAATTTCACATTTCTTTCAGAAGTATTTGCTATTAACTGTTGCATTTGTTGTATCTGTAGACATGTGATCCTGCCGTCCAAAATTGCAAAACAGGTGCCCAAGAACCACCTGATGACAGAAACTGAGTGGAGGAACCTGGGTGTTCAGCAGTCACCTGGCTGGATTCACTACATGGTTCATGCACCTGGTAGGTTGTGGGGATCATTGTCCTGGCCAAATGACATGGCTGTTCAACTCTCTTGGAAAAGATCTTGGTCCTTAATGTTCTGGATCTCCTTCTTCTTAGCATTCACTAGCTGTAGCCTCTGGCAGAAAGTTCTGGACTTTGATCTTGTTCCAGATCTGGCTTATTTGTTTGCAGACTGTTGGTTCCTCACTTCTTAAGCAGATGCACTCTGATGGAAACATCTCGAATTAGTCATGTTTTACTACATGCTTATTGAGGGGGGCGGGGGGGGGAGTTAGTCTTTTCTTTTTCCACCAGAGCCTACATGTGTAGAATGTTGGGGATTAATTCTGATGATCATGTTCTTCCATGCCGCTTTCTGAGACTAATGAGCATAATTTCTTCTTAGTCTGCCCTGATGCTTCCACCAGGGATCTTTCCCTGTCGTGAAGATGTTCTTAGTTTTTTGTGGTTCCCTGTGTGGGTTGGTTCCACGGCCCCTGGGATGGGAGGGTCAACCAACTGCCTGCTTAACAAGTATGTTGTCAAAGGTGACTATTTAAGGGTTTGCTGAAATGGGATGTGCTGGGCAGATATCGCAGCCTAGATGTAAACCACCTAATAGGCCAACTACTATTTTGAGGGTAAACCCACAAGAAGAAGTTATTGTAACAATTTTTTTTTTAAACTCTGCAACTTGACTTGAAGGGTAGCGCAGGCTTTGTATTCCTGCAGTATGAAGACTTGTCTGACAAGTTTATCTGTGTTCTTAGTTATTTCCTAATAGCTTTGTTAATCTTCTGCTGCACTGCATCTTCTGCACTCGTGCTGACTTGGCAAATTATTATTTTAGAAAGGCCAGTATATCTTGTTACATGTCCATAAAAGCACATGTTCTGTCTTGTCACTGTTTAAAGAAATGCAGTTTCCAGTGTGTTAAGTGGTGAAACTGCACAGTTGTCTGTTTGTAGGTCAAGAAAAGAAAGGACCTTTTCGCTCCTTCGGCGCTTCCGCAGATACTGTTGGACATATATTTTATTAATTTATAGACAAATCGGCATTCGATGACTGATGTAGTGAGTATCCCTGTCAGATTCTCAGGACAAATTCCTGGTACCCATTTTAGGCTGAGTCTACCTGAGAGGTGAGTTGTGGAAAAGGGGGGGGGGGGGGGGATAAATCTCCATGAGGATTTGAACCTTAGTCCTTTGAGTAAGCATCTTGCGACAGTGCTGCCACAATTCTTTTGTATGACTTGATTAAAAATAGTTTCTAGTGCTGGGGTGTGTCTTTGATGATACTATTTGTAAAAATGTGTGCATTGATTTAATGTGATTAAAAATGTTATAAGATGTATCTTACAGTTGCATACAAACATATGTATACACACTAATAGAGTGTAAAATGGGTGGGCGGAAAAAAAATTGTTTTCTAAGAATACTAATACATGATGTCTTGAAAATATAACAATATTTGTCAACAGAGCGACATGTTCTTCTTTTCCGACGCCCTTTGCCACAGCCAGCAAATCAAGGCGATATTGGTCAGCAAGAATCTGTTGCGGTAGGGTAGACCAGTCGCAGCTTGCAGTTCATCGACAGTTGTGTTCATTTGTGTGTGTGCTAACACCAGGGATGTGTTTCAGCTGCAGTGTGTTTTACTGTAACAATCTCCTAGAAATTATAAGATTATACAAACAATGACTGACATGTAATGTGTTCCCATGAAAAAACAAACCTTGATTAATCCACTAACGACTGATGATGTTGCTTAACTTTATCACAACATTTTGGTTAGACATTTCCAGCTATGCAAATTAATGTTTGTTAATTTTGCATTACGTTACACATTTTTTCAGACTTTGTTTTTCCTAAAATTGTGAAATATTGCTTAGCAAATTTCTTTGCTATGATTTGTATACGTTTTTAAAAATCAGTTTTGTCACAGCATAAAATAATTGTTTTTGATTTAAGTTCTGATTTATTTTGCATTAATCTGTTAGTAATCAGATGACATTCTAAATGAATGTATTATTTCACATATTTTGACCTCTCAATTTTTTTGCTTTTAATCTTTAGATTGTAACATTGATAACACTACAGAAAAGTAGCATTTGTTGTCAAGAAATTCAGTTGTCAACATATTAAATATATTGTCAGTCATGATATTGGGGTATACAAGGTCCGACAATTAAGTAATGAAACTAATTCTATAAATATTAAATTAATCGACAGTTGAAGATATAACCTGTATTTTAGTCAAAGTAAGCCTCTTGTACATTGATACAGTGAGTGGCACGATATAAAAAACACTGGAATGGCCTCTGTAGTTATTCTATTGTAACCATTTCAAGTTATCATTGAAAGGAGGCTTCTTTGACGATATTGATGACATCCAAATGGCCGCAACATCGACTTTAAGGACCATAGAAACAGAAGAACTACAGAGGTCGTTCAAGTGTTTGTTAGATCAGGCCACTCGCTGTATCAATGCACAAGGGGCTTACTTTGAATAAAACTCAGATTATATCTTCAACTATTGATTATTTTAATTTTTATTGAATTAGTCTCATTACTTAATTGTTGGAGCTTGTATATATCTTAGAGTAGTCAAAGTTTGTTGACTGTTTTGCATTTAATGTTTTTACATATATGTTGTAGTGTGGGCATTTTTTTTTTTACTAGTGTATTTTTTAAATTTCAAATATTGTTAACTAAAGAACAGTGGATAGTGTTTCTTTGTTTAAAACTGCTATTGTCTCAAATTACAGCAAGGGAGAAGTTAATTTATCTGATCTCCTTCATTGTCCCATGAACACAAAGTTTAATGCTACAGTGTATTTAGTTCTTTGTTGTCTCATGAATAAAAAGTTGAGTGTTACATTGTGTTTAGTTCTTCATTGTCTCATGAACACAAGGTTGTTACATTGTGTTTAGTTCTTCATTGTCTCATGAACACAAGGTTGTTACATTGTGTTTAGTTCTTCATTGTCTCATGAACACAAAGTTTAATGCTACAGTGTATTTAGTTCTTTGTTGTCTCATGAATAAAAGGTTGAGTTTTACATTGTGTTTAGTTCTTCATTGTCTCATGAACACAAGGTTGAATGCTACATTGTGTTTAGTTCTTCATTGTCTCATGAACACAAGGTTGTTACATTGTGTTTAGTTCTTCATTGTCTCATGAACACAAGGTTTAATGCTACAGTGTATTTAGTTCTTTGTTGTCTCATGAATAAAAGGTTGAGTTTTACATTGTGTTTAGTTCTTCATTGTCTCATGAACACAAGGTTGAATGCTACATTGTGTTTAGTTCTTCATTGTCTCATGAACACAAGGTTGAATGCTACATTGTGTTTAGTTCTTCATTGTCTCATGAACACAAGGTTGAATGCTACATTGTGTTTAGTTCTTCATTGTCTCATGAACACAAGGTTGAATGCTACATTGTGTTTAGTTCTTCATTGTCTCATGAACACAAGGTTGAATGCTACATTGTGTTTAGTTCTTCATTGTCTCATGAACACAAGGTTGAATGCTACATTGTGTTTAGTTCTTCATTGTCTCATGAACACAAGGTTGAATGCTACATTGTGTTTAGTTCTTCATTGTCTCATGAACACAAGGTTGAATGCTACATTGTGTTTAGTTCTTCATTGACTCGTGAACACAAATTTGAATGTTTACTGTGTTTCGTTCTTCATTGTCCTATTAACAAAAAAAGTTAAATGTTTCACTGTTTTGTTCTTCATTGGACCATGAACACAAGAGTTGAATGTTGAGCGTTCTTCATTGTCTCATGAACAAAGGTTTGAATGTTTACTATGTTTTGTTCTTCATTGTCTCATGAACAAAGGTTTGAATGTTTACTATGTTATGTTCTTCATTGTCTCATGAACAAAGGTTTGAATGTTTACTGTTTTGTTCTTCATTGTCTCTTGAACACAATGTTGAATGTTTACTGTGTTTCATTCTTCATTGTCCTAGCCTTACAGTGGAAACTGTGGCTGTAAAAAGGGCTTTAGCATAGCTTGGTACTCAAAAGTTCACAAACGTATGCTTTCTTAGTGACTCGATGAATATGCTTAAAAAAATCCAAGCTGGATTAATCAGGCAAGAATGGATTGAAACACTAAGCACTTCACAAAAATCTGCCCTAACCTTCATCTTTGTGCCAGGTCATGCGGGTGTTTAAGGAAATGAGCGTGCAGACTATCTTGCTGACACTGCAATTGCTATGGCTGGCCCAGTACTGGACAGAAGTGATGTTATCAATGCCATGTGATGCACTTACCGAATCGAGAAGCATGCCAAAGGACATGACTCCATATCCTTGTCTAGACTGATGGACATGGGGAGGCTGCCTGGAGCTGCAAGAAATGAACATTTCACTAAGAGGACAAGATGTTTCATTAACCAACACAGAACAGGCGTCATCAGTCGTTTTACACTTGTGGAGCTTTTGATGAGGAGATTGAAGCACCTATGGATCTGTCCGGAGTGCTGCGATGATAATCCTTTTTAATCTCTAATCACTAATTCTTCATTGTCCCATGAACACATGGTTGAATGTTTACTGTTTCATTTTTCATTGGCTCATGAACAGAAGTTTGAATGTTTACTGTTTTATTCTTCATTGTCTCATGTACACAAGGTTTAATGTTTACTGTGTTTCATTCTTCATTGTCAAATAAACACAATGTTGAATGTCACATTTTGTTTACTTCTTAATTTTCTCATTAACACAAAGTTGGATGTTAAATTGTGTATACTTCTTCATTGTCCCATGAAAAAGTTGAACAAGGTTGAATGTTACAGTTTCATTTTTCTTTGTCTGATTTGAACAACATGCTAAAATTGTTTGTTCAGCTTTTCATTGTATCATGAAAAAACACAAGGTTGAATGCTGTATTGTTTGTTGAGTTCTTCGTTATCTCATGAATGCAGGGTTGTGTTTAGTCCTTCATTGTAAGTTCAGCTCTTCACTGTATCATGAACAAACACAAGATTGAATGTTAAATTGTTAAGTTCTTCATTACTCATGAATCTAAGTTGAATGTTGTGTTTAGTTCTTTATTGTCTTATGAACACAAGTTGTATTTAGTCCTTCATTGTAAGTTCAGCTCTTCATTGTCAAATATCTGTTGGGGGGAGAGGGGGTGTGAAAGACCCCATAATAAATATCCATGTAAAGATTGATGATGCGATGTTGTGTACATATTCATACCAAAGACTATGAGGAAATAGAACAACTAAACCTGGAAATTCGTTTTCTTTTGGCAGATTCTGTTGTCGTATAACGGGATGTTCAGTACAGAAATGTAATATCTGTATTTTGGAGAGATCATTTAGAACAGCAGTTCTCAATCTATAAGTCAAAACCCTTTTTTGGGTTGAACAACCCATTCATAATGGTTACCAAAGATTCGCAAAGCACTTATTCATTGAAGTTATGAAGTAGCGACGAAAATAATGTATGGTTCGTGGTTACCACAACATAAGGAAATATTAAAAGGTTGCAGCATTAGGAAGGTTAACTACTGTTTTAGTGTCAGTCTGTTCTGTGTACAGCCTTACACAAAAAAAATTTAAGGCGGTTAGCACTTTGTGTTCCGGTTTTCAGCTAGGTTGAGATATCTGCAGATTTTGGCCAAAACCATCTTATTTCAGTGAGTTATAAATAGTTGTCTTACAATATGCTTGTTAGTGGATTTTATTCTGGAAACCCACACAGAGAGGTCCTCTGATCTTTTCTGAATGTTAGTAAATTATGCAATAGCACTAGGTAGCCACTGGTGATTTTGTAGCTGCTTTAGTGTTTTCCTAAAATGGCTGCTGCACTTTCTTCAGTAATAAACAACACACAGATATGGTGACAGTATTCAAGGGAGTTGATGGGACATCTGCAGGAAGAGGATTGAGTGGCCGAGTGGTTTGGATACCGGTCAGTCAAATAAGAGAACCTGGTTGTGATTTCTGGTAAAACAAAAGAGTTGAATATTGATCCACTCAGCTGTGGCTAAGAAGCTTAAAGAAAAGTTGAAGGAGAATGACACACACGCACAAGAAAATGTGCATGTTTTACCCGGAGCTTTTCTTGACAAAAACCACAACAACAGGACAGTATCCTAGCTAACAGTCCCCAGCACCGGGGTGGGTCACGTAAATTACTTTGAAATACGGGAAGACGAAAAGGTGATGAGGCACAAATCAAAAATGTGAAGGAGTAATAATAAAACACGAGTGTCAGTAGTGGTGGAAATGATAATATTAAATATTGAGAATGAAATCAAATCTTAACCTGTACACTGTACACCCTACAGAAAGGGGGAGGGGAGCGCAGAACTTGCGGGTCTAGGTACCCTGTGTCTTCTCCTAGAAAATGTGTAAAGAAGAGAAACATTATCTCTCAAAGTTAGTCAGTCAAACTTTGTTCTAAAAGATGAGTGCGCCACTTAATGTGGAAGTCAAGCTGTGCAGATGCATAATTTTTGGCAATATATTGTAAAGCAATCCATTTTCCCACTTGAATGTCTGGGGTTCAAATACCTCTTTTTTTTTTGGTCAAAATTTATTTTGGCTCCCATTTTTCTCTGATTTACTGTTTCCTTGTACTGACAGGGTTAATGGCCTGCAAAAAATTGAGCAAGCGTTTGTTTGTCACCATTTAATTTCCTCAAATGTGTTTCTGTTAAATGTGTTTGTTACACTTGTATACTAACATGCAACTTTTCCGGTTCCTCTTATGATTTTCCTCCACACTACTGTCTTAAACCATCCACCGTCTTTTTCTTGGTCTGCCTCTTCTACCAGTGATCTTTCCAGTTGTCACGATATTTCCCAGTGCTCCTTTTCTTATCACATGTCTAAAGAACTTAATGATGTGCATACAAAGAAGAAGAAACAATCCAGTTTAGTTGTTCTACTTCTTGATAAGTCTTGGACTAGCTTTTCAGTAAATGGCAGCAGATGTGCTATAGTGTGTATTCATTATGTATGTATAAATGATCCCTACATTTTTTGTACAGTCAGTTTCACATATGTTATATATAATCGGAATATGTTTGTTGTAGTGGTAGGAGTCAGTTTCCCATATGTTATACATATTATTGAAATATGTTTGTTTTAGTGCTATAAGTCAGTTTCACATATGTTATATATAATCGGAATATGTTTGTTTTAGTGCTATAAGTCAGTTTCACATATGTTAAGTATATTATCAGAAAATGTTTGTTGCAGTGGTATGAGTCAGTTTCACATATGTTATATAGATTATCGGAAAATGTTTGCTGTAGTGGCACGTCTCTCTCTAAGAAACCTAAAAGTGAATGTTGACGAGTGAGGCTAAAGATGCTTGACTGGAATTCCATCTATGATATAGAAACTTCTTCTTCCTTTTAGCGTTCACCAGCTAAAACTCAAGTGGAAAGTCCTGGTTGTTCATTCACTCCTAGACTTTGTTCTTGCTCCAGAATCTGGGTTTTGCTTGTATGCATATCCACTTTACAGATCCAGCTTTTGTGTGCAGACTGTTGGCTCTTTGCCTCTCAGGCAGATGCATTCTGACTTTAAAGGTAACACCCCTATTTAACACCTTTTTTGGGGGAGGATGGTGGGTCTGTTATTTATTCTTCAAAAAGGAGCTGCAGAAAATGGGTTAACTACAGGGATGATAGTGAAGCAAATTCAAGGGAGAAAAGAGAATGGAAGAGTATACTGCGAGGGCTATGTAGCACATAATGGCACAAAAGAATCCAGACAAACTTCTGTGTTACTGGTTCCAGAAAGTTACAAGTTGATGCTGAGGGGATCCATTTTGTTGTTTTGGGTTTTATCCTATATAGTCCGGTCTCTGTTCTTATACTGACTAACCACTTGCAGACAGTGCTGCACAATACAGGGACTCTGTTGCTCCAGCAACTATCTCAAAGAGTAACTGTAAACATACGAAACAGTCTGCAAAACAAACCCATGACCTTCACAACATCATTTTCATTATCTGTTTGCGGCAGAGCTGCAATACTTTTTGTCTTTTGGCCGACACTTCCAGCTTCTTCAAACCTTTATGGAAATGGTTAACTAAAGATGTATCCTGTCTATGGCTTTTTTTTCTAGGGGGGGGGGGGGGGGAGGGGGGGGGGGGGAAGGTGTCAGTGTTTACCACAAAGTGGCTACTACAATATTGCTGAAAAATTCCAACTTTAAACAAAGATTTTAACAAAGGAGCTGGTGCTGTGTACTGCCAGAAGAAAGCCCTTATCCTACCAGATGAGAAAAGAACAGCTGCGTACATGTCCTGTATCCTCACAGATAGGCAGGGACAACACATGGGCATTCGCTGCTGTTCACGGCTTTTTCTTAGTGCTCACCAGCTGTAAACTCCAGCGGAAAGTTCTGGTTGTTCATCCATTTCTGGACTTTGGTCTTGTTCCGGAATTTGAGGTTCGCGTGCAAGTCTGATTTACAAATCTGGCTTTTTTTAAAATTAAAAACTATTGGTTCTTCAGCTCTCAGGCATATGCACTCCTACTTTGAAGGTAGCATCCTAAATTACTTGACTTTTATTATATTTAAGAGGGAAAGGGGGGGGGGGGTAGTGGGTCAGTTCTTTCTGTCTTTTTTCCTTGTTTCCAAACTGTGAGACCTGGGACCCTATACAGCGGACAAATTGTATATTGTTGTTTGTTTCTAGAACCAAGTTCTTGATTGGTAATTTCTGTATGGGTAGTTTTCCAGGCCAGACACCAGCGTGGGAGATAACAGCAGTGTTTGTTCATTTTCCTTTGTTTACTTGGAAGGTGGACTTCTTGTGGTCATTTGCCTTGCTGATGTCCATGGTGATGTCAAGTGTAGAAGTTATCCTAACATTATTTGACAAAACTGTCACTTTTCATTTGATGGCTAATTAGAAAGTTTTTCCCCATATTTGTGTCTGCATGCAGTAGTTCACAATTATCTGTGATCTACAGACCCCTCCTATTTATTAATTTTTTTAGCTTGTCATAAACCCTATTTATTTTAATAGTTGTATCAAAAAACTTAATATACTGTATAAATACAGTGCAGACCTAATAAGAACTCACCAGAAACCCAAGAATTTGTTTTTCTTGTCAGAAATTCTCTTATCCAGGAGTTTAAGCAAGTAACATCATCATCATCATCACATGCCCTACCAACTGGCGTAGGCACTCACGCATCTGTACAGATCATGCATATCAGGGGATAAACAAATTTGCCGGGGATAAATTGTTTTTAACAACAGAAATTTACCACATCTGAGATCGTGTTAAGCAGTCTGTACTGTATTCAAATTGCAAAAAGGATTGCTTTCTAAACTGAGGATTCATTCTGTGTTTTGTTTTTGTTGTAAATTGGGCCTGAACCCATCAGTTGGGTGGGATATTGGGAAATGACTCTGTCAGTTGACAGCATCATTTGAACTAACCAAGTTTTACCATATCTGCTTGGCTTTTTTTCCCCCCAGGGTAGTAGCAGGTGAACGATGCTGGCCATTAGTCTCAAACCAGAACTACATACATGGGTTCTTAAATTTTAAAACCAACCTTTTTTAGTTGTTGTTGCCTGTGTTGGATTAATCAGTGATTTGGGATTATTTGTTTAATGATTAATTATGAAATAAAGATAGCTCAAATACCTTTACATTTCACAGTGGTGTAAATAGATGTGCAGTAGCAGTTAGTGTCTCTTTGTGTTACTGAAATTGTAAGCTTGTATCTGGGCATATGGGACTTGATCTTCATTTTCACAGATTTCTGTGAATGCATAATTATCTGTTAAAGCTGTGTGTTAGTTTTAATGTCGCAGATAACAAGCTGGTCTTCTTGTTAGTTTTAATGTAGCAGATAACAAGCTGGTCTTCTTACAGTATAGCTGATATTGGCTTAAGTCTTTTTAATGTGACTGTTGGTTGGTTTAGTCTTAGTTTAGTATGTTTGATGGTTTCTTTGGTCTTGCTGTTGTGTAGTTGATCATTGGTTTGATCTTGTTGATTTGTTATCTTTGTTGCTCAGTTTACGTCTTTTTTTTTTCTGTGCTTGATGAAAGATTTTATTTCATTTTAGTAAGCTGAATGATTTGGTTTTATTTTAGTATGTTTGCTGATAAGTTTTATTATAGTTTGTTTTGTGATTGGTTTTGTCTGAGTATTAGTTTTCTTTTGGCTTCCAGGTCGACAAAGCCTTGATGGGTGCAGTCCCAGGAAGTAAAGGCGGCCGGCGCGATGCTGACCACATCACCCATCTTGTGCCGGTTGGTCTATAAAAATATAGGTCTAGCCCTATATGCCCAAAGTCATTTTTTTTTACTTATTAGTTTTTTTTGGTTTTAGTAAATTTGAAGATCTGTTTTTAGTTTGTTTTGCTTGAGTAAATTTAAAATTTGGCTTTATTATAGTATAGTTTGTGTTTTTGGTTTTATTTTAGTGTGTAAGATTTTTGGCATTGGTCTTCTAGTGTGTAAAATGGTAGCTGAAACATTTTTCATGATTCCTTTGTTGTTTTGATTTGGTGGGCTTGATGATCAGTACAGAGTTGTCACAGCTTCTGTTTTAAACACATTGTAAATACATGTACATAAATGCACATATGGTCAGTGATTATATATGCTCTATGTAAGTATGATTATAACCGTATACAATCTAGTAATCATATCAGTTTTTCTTAGAAGTGTCACGTAATGTGCTTCGTAGGTCTAGAATTAAGCATGCTTTTTTAAAAATGTTTTATTGTGTTAATAATTTTCACTATTGCCTTGTTAAAGTTTGTGACTGTGTTTACAAACCCTGTATGGACAGGAACCAATCACATTAGACTACCAGGAAGTAGTTCTTGTCTTACTCCCCACTTTATGTTCCTGAATATTCCCAACTGGTTATTTATTCTCATGTCTGCTGTTTGCTGCCAGTACATGTTTTTTATAATTTGTAAATCTTTTCCATCAATGTTTAACTTTTCTTCTTTCACACAATCAAATGCTTTGATATAGTCAGTGAAGAATAAATAAAGATTGTCTTTTACTTCTATAGCTCTTTCTGAAAGAGTCTGAGGATGTATATGGCATTGTTTGTACCTTTTCCTTCTACAAATCAACACCGTTCTTCGCTAATTTCTGGTTTAATCTTGTTTATTATTCTTCTCATAATGATTCTCAGTAACATTTTTGTCAATAACTCACACGACTTATGAAAGTCTTCACATTTTAAAGTTCCTGGTTTCTTTGGCAGAGCAATAAATATAGATTTTAATAGATCATTAGGAATGTATCCACTATTATAAATATCATTTAACAATTTTGTTAATATTTCAATTCCAAAATATCCCAAAGCTACAATTTCTTTCAGTTGAATCTGTGTGGCCTGGGTTCCTTTCCTTTCTTCATGTGATGCAATGCATCCTCAACTTCTGCAGCCAGTATTAGAGGGCCTTCACTGTTGTCCTGCAAATATACTTCTGGTCTATTATTATCATACAATCCCCAAGTACTCTGTCCATCTTTTAATTGTGTCACTTTTCCAGATGAATATTTCACCTTTTTTCGATTGTATACATCCACTAATGTTACATCTCTTCCTCCCTGTTCATATGCTTATCTGTTGGTGCACATCAAGTTACCAACAATATAAACGGAGGAGCAGTCATTACCTTAGATTTGTGATGTTCTACCAAGATTTGTATAGTCTGTGAAGGCATACAGATATTTTGTATGAACGTGAAATACAGGAACAAATCACACTAAGCTACCAACAATCTAAACTAAGAAGCAGCCACAAAGTTGAGATTTACCGTGGCGCGAGCCATATATTCAGACATGAACAAAATGATCCCAGTCTACCAACCAATAGCCTGATCAGATGTCATGTCTTGTTTTATGTAGATTTATTGTTGTAATTTGTTTAAAGTTAGCTATATTACCCTGTTTAGTCAACCTGTCATCATTGGTTAATTACTGTTTGTAAGTTTTGCTAGGTTGTTTTTGTTGTTGCCAGTTTTAACTTTAGGTTTTGGAATAACTGTGTATTACCCTGTTTAGTCAATCTCTCATCATTTGTTAATTACTGTTTCTAAATTTTGCTAGGTTTTTGTTGTTGCCAGTTTTAACTTTAGGTTTTGGAATAAATGTATATGAATATTCAAATTGTTTTTAATTTTGTCCTATATGTAACTGTCATTGAAAAATGCATAGAAAACTGTGCATCTTGTTGGCACCTTTCTTTCTTTCGAGGCAATAATGTTATATTTTGATGTACGGAGGCATGGCATCACATTGCATGGTGATACAACCCTTTGTAGAGACCATTATCTTGTCCTGGCAGCATAAGCACTCTTTCAGCCTGCCTTGTTTACTCCAAAGAAAAAGTAACACCCTTATGTTAGGAACAGAGCATGTTGCAGGAGCTGAAGGTTCAGAAGAGCAGTGCTGTGTAAATCCATAGACCAGCCAAGGCTAAGGGCCCAATTCTGCCCTGCTGTCACTTTGTTTTCACATTGCATTTTCTCTTTTTATGTTATGGCTAGTTTTCTGCCTGATGCACTCCTCTGTCTGACAGCCACTGGCACAATGTTAATGCTGGTGGTTCAAGAAGAGAAAGAATACTGACATTATGCAAGAGCTGAAAATTGAAGAAAACTGCAATTTCGGCCATATTATATTAACTCTTTGAGTCCCAGGGGGTTTAGCCTCACAGGCCCAGGGGGTAGTAAAGAGAGTCATAAAATCGGCGCATCATGCGTTCATTGGGCTTCTAGGTAGGAATCTTCTTCTTCTTCTTCTTCGCGTTCACCAGCTGTACACTCTGGCGGAAAGTTCTGGTTGATCGTCCACTACTGAACTGCAGTCCCGCTCCAGAACCTGAGTGTTGCGTGTGCATCAGTTTTACAGATCTCATTCTCTTGAATACAGACTGTTGGTTCCTTGCCTCTCCGGCAGATGCACTCCGACTTCAAAGGAAGCTCCCCAATTAGTCGACTCTTACGACATGCTTTTGGGGAGGCAGTGGGTCTATTCTTGTTTTCCCCACAATGGGGCCCCGGAACCCACACGGGGGGGTAGGAATCTATGAACGTATGATGCGTTAGTTGGGACTCAAAGAGTTAGAGAGCATAATATATCAGAAACTGAACAACACTTCAGTCGACTGATTAGAGCTTCCTTCAAAGTCAGAGTACATCTGCCTAAGAAACAAGGAACCAACAGTCTGCATATAAAAAAGCAGGAACTGTAAAACGGATGTACATACATGAAACAAATTCAAGTCCAAAACTGAACAACAACCACAATTTTCTGCCAGTATACAGCTGGTGAACTTGAAGAAAAAGAAGAAAAAAACCTAAGCCACATTGAAAGCTTGGCGTGATTTATATAGAATAGCTATGGAAGGCATGGTTCCTGTAACATGAAAGTTAGGATTCCTATAATATGGGAAGTGTGGTTCCTGTAACATGGAAGGCATGGTCCTGTAACATGGAAATTATTGTTCCAGTAACGTGGAAGGTGTGTGATTCCTGTAACGTGAAATTATGGTTCCTGTACAATGGGAGTTATGGTTCCGGTAACATGGAAGGCGTGGATTCTGTAAAATGGAAAGTGTGGTTCCTATAAAATGTGAGATATGGTTCCTGTAACGTGAAATTATGGTTCCTGTACAATGGGAGTTATGGTTCCGGTAACATGGAAGGCGTGGATTCTGTAAAATGGAAAGTGTGGTTCCTATAAAATGTGAGATATGGTTCCTGTAACATGGAAAGCATGGTCTTGTGAAATGGAAGGCATGGTCCTGTAACATGGAAGGTATGGTCCTGTAACATGGAAGGCATGGTTCCTGTAACATGGAAGGTATGGTTCCTGTAACATGGAAGGCATGGTTCCTGTAACATGGAAGGTATGGTTCCTGTAACATGGAAGGTATGGTCCTGTAACATGGAAGGCATGGTTCCTGTAACATGGAAGGCATGGTTCCTTAACATGGAAGGCATGGTCCTGTAACATGGAAGGCATGGTCCTGTAACATGGAAGGCATGGTCCTGTAACATGGAAGGTATGGTTCCTGTAACATGGAAGGTATGGTTCCTGTAACATGGAAGGCATGGTCCTGTAACATGGAAGGCATGGTTCCTGTAACATGGAAGGCATGGTTCCTGTAACATGGAAGGCATGGTTCCTTAACATGGAAGGCATGGTCCTGTAACATGGAAGGTATGGTTCCTGTAACATGGAAGGCATGGTCCTGTAACATGGAAGGTGTGGTTCCTGTAACATAAAAGATGTTATTCCTGTAACATGGAAGGTATGGTTCCTGTAACATAAAAGATGTTATTCCTGTAACATGGAAGGTGTGGTTCCTGTAACATAAAAGATGTTATTCCTGTAACATGGAAGGTATGGTTCCTGTAACATAGAAGGCATGGTCCTGTAACATGGAAGGTATGGTTCCTGTAACATGGAAGGCATGGTCCTGTAACATGGAAGGTGTGGTTCCTGTAACATAAAAGATGTTATTCCTGTAACATGGAAGGTGTGGTTCCTGTAACATAAAAGATGTTATTCCTGTAACATGGAAGGTATGGTTCCTGTAACATGGAAGGCATGGTCCTGTAACATGGAAGGTATTGTTTCTGTAACATGGAAGGCATGGTCCTGTAACATGGAAGGTGTGGTTCCTGTAACATAAAAGATGTTATTCCTGTAACATGGAAGGTATGGTTCCTGTAACATAAAAGATGTTTTTCCTGTAACATGGAAGGTGTGGTTCCTGTAACATAAAAGATGTTATTCCTGTAACATGGAAGGTGTGGTTCCTGTAACATAAAAGATGTTATTCCTGTAACATGGAAGGTATGGTTCCTGTAACATGGAAGGCATGGTCCTGTAACATGGAAGGTATGGTTCCTGTAACATGGAAGGCATGGTCCTGTAACATGGAAGGTAAGGTTCCTGTAACATGGAAGGTATGGTTCCTGTAACATGAAAGATATGGTTCATGTAATAATGAAGGCATAGTCCTATAACACAGAGTTAACGGTTACTGTAACAAGGAAGACAGGGTTTCTGCAACAAAATACAGACGTCAAACAGCAGGAACGTGAACAGGATACTGGAGGCTTCTTTGGGAATTCATATACATGAGGCATGAGAATTTGCAAGAGATTGAAAGGCCCCGATCTGAGCAATGTTCTGCAAATGGTACTGGTGGCTTCGTGCATATTATCTGACCAATGACAGCTCTTAGTTCATCAAATGACAGAATATCAATAAAATAACAAGACGACGAAGAATTATACGGGGGAATAAGACTGTACGGACTGGAAATTAGCTAAATAAAATGACAGAATACCAATATTTATATATATTTTTGTTTAAACGAAGAAGTCACCGTGGAATAAGATTAAGAGAAAAACGACATGAGCTACATAAGATGACAGACGATAAGAAAGTTTGGTTGAGGGCCTATGCTCTATTGCGGGATACGGGGCAGACACATAAATACTGGAGCAGGAAATGTAACTTGCATTTTCTGCTGTGGGGGGGGGGGGGACACTACATTTCCTATGTCCATCACCATCACCATCAATCAGTATGTCCTTCACAAAATGTCGCTCTCTTCACGGCACGCATTCAAGTCTCTATTTCTCAGACAAATCCAAATCTCCAGCCCTGTGTGCTTTCATAGACAATGCATGGTGCTTTATTATCTTACCCAAAACAGTGAAAATCCACAGGTCACGGAACAGTTTAATATTTCAGGGGGTGGTAGATAGGCTGCATGCAGTCGTGGGACCTAGGCTGCGCTCCCTCGTGGGACGTAGGTGGTTCGGGGTTAGGACCAGTTCTAGATGTTTTGGGGTCGTTAAAAGCATCAGAAAGCCCGGAAACCCAGTCTTACCACCCTCTAAAATGTTGAACTTTCCTGTGACGTCATCTGGGGTAGGATATTAATGAAATACCCACTGCATCTTCGGTGTCTTGTATCCATATTATCAGAGGTCGGCCTATGTGTCTTTTTCGGAAAATGCACTCTCCCTTATCTTAAGTAATTCCGAATCCCGTCCCTATGTGGGACGCATTTTTCGTTACTTTGAATCCCTATCCTGGCTGTTGGCGGGGGCCCTAATATAACCCAACGCAGTGGTTCCCAAACTGTGCGCCGCGGCGCCCCGTGGAGCCGAGACCTCTTCACAGGGGCGCCGCGAAATACTGTAAAAGCTTCATAATTAATTTAACCAAGACACGAATAGTCATACTTTTACTTGGGTTAGGGCGCCGTGGACAAATATTAATTGAAAAAAAAGGCGCCGCTACCAAGAAATGTTTGGGAAACACTGGCCTAACGTATAAACGGGATCTTCTGTGACCTTTTTAACAGGCGAGCCTCATCCGAATGGTGGCACTTCGTGTCACCGGGTGTTTATCGCTCAGTGTGATGTTCCAGTGCGGTAAAAAGTCAGTCGGTCATCATGTCGATAGTTATGAGAACATGCAGAAACAAATACAGAAATTCATTCGCAGGACACGCAAAAATAATAAGTCTATATAGATAAAGATATAATAAGACAGAGACGGTGAGGGGAGAAAAAGGAACTGAAGAAGAGAAGAAATGAAAGAGAAGGAATTAAATTGTGAACATGGAGAAAGTGCCACATAACATATACAAACCAAAAGACCTAAACTAGAAACCGAGGCGCAAATAATATGAGATGAGCAAAACTATAAAGGATATATCATGTTTGTTTGTTTTAGTATCCAGAAGCCATGAGTTGTTAACCCTTAGGCTCTGTAATATGGATATCGCAACCTTTCGGCCTTGATTCCATTTAAATACCGTAAATCTGGGAGAAATGTGGCTTTTCTGCCCACCCCCGGGAGTGAACCCGGACCACAAGGAGTTCGTCACCCGCTCACCGCGAAATCCGGTTTAGCCAACTACGCTAGAGAAACGGGCAAGGATATATCATATACAACACTAGTGCCCAATTAATGATGGATCTACCTGCTAGCTTAGGTCAATGTTTTAAGAAAAAAGTCCGGCTCATGGGGATCCGAACCATTCTGATCCGCTTCACCACGGCGGTTCCCTTCAATCAATCAGGTGCCGTCTCCACAATGAAGGTTGGCTGCAATGGATCTCCAACAAGCCCTGTCTCTTGCCCTTGTCCATCTCTTGATGTTATCCTCCTACTTGTAACGCTGTCTGCTTTTTGCTCGCCTACCTTGAACCTTTCCCTCTAGGATGATCTTTACAATACTGTTATGTCTCTTAATGTGGCCAAAATATTTCACTTGTCTCTTTTTTTATTTCACCTAGCAACTCTCTTTTCATTTCCAATTTCCTCAGTACCACTGTATTTGACGGCTCCCTTGAGTGTATCTATATGTGTGTGTGTATGCAAACACGTATACATGCATTGCACGTGGGCGTACACACGTTAATGTGTGTATATGTAATTGTATGTATATCTATGTGTGTGTAAATGTATATTTATGTATGTGTCTGTCGTGCATACCAACCCCCTTCCCCCAACAACCATCACCAGGTACTAGATTAACGGTCCAAGCCACTCCTCGTTTTGGTATTTTGCTTTCCTAAATGGACGGACGGACCATCGCCGTTCTCTCCAGACCACCAACCATGACGCTAGACATGTCCAACATACCTGAGATTTCGGGAGAGGATGCTGTTTACGAGCCAGTTGTCCTTGATGTTCAGGTCATGCAAGATGTTGACGTTCCTCCTTCTTCTTCTAGGTCCACGATGTTCTTAAAACCTTCCTGTATCATTTCAATTCAACAGTTCCTACTTCACAAAATAATAGTCCACGATTCACATTCGTAAGTTGCGACAGGAAAGATTCATGATCTAAAAATTGTCACTTCAATCAACTTGCTTGCATGTGATGCCCAACCAACAGAAACAAATCCAAAATACACCGTTCAAAATTACAGGCCTGCTGTTACAATCATCGGCACCAGCACAAAGAAAACATTGGCAGTGGGAACAATGTGTGTGCGTGTGTAGTCTTCGGACAGGACACTGCAATTTTAGGGCACACTCGGATAAGATGTTCGTAACATAATCTACCACCTATCAATGTGGAGCAGACAGATAGACTCCTGAACATGCGTGACATGATTGGCATAACTAGTCCCAGCATAGACTGGTGATCTGGTCCAACGGGAGCGATCTGAGACGCCCCCCCCATCCCCCCCGTTTGTGACTCAGACGGGACTAAATATTTAGCACTGCATTCTCTAATAAATAGAGAAAGCCGTGATATTTGGTATGGCTGATGTCGAACGCAGAAGACGAAAAGTGTGCTCTACTATTTCACCCATCATTACATTGATTACAAGAATTTCTTGATTTCTTGTTCGCTCAATGTGCTAGAGCCCCCCCCCCCCCAAGGTTCTAACGCCCCTGGGTGATAATGATGGCCAAGTGTATAGTAAATACTCAATAAGGAATTCAGCTTGATAAAAGTGTCACTTATGATTCTACTAATCAAGGACCTTGGCGAGTAAGGGGACACCTTGGACTCTTCCTAGGAAATCTAAAGTGGCCTAAATTATATACATATTACAGGACTGTAATAAGAAATAATATATTACAGTCTCTCTCTCTTTCTCTCCATCCATCCATTCAAATGTCACCCTCCTCTCCTTCACCCGTGTCTATCACATGTAACCAAAAGTAAGCAAAAACTCACTTCATATTCCCCGAAACAAACATAGCTGTAATGCTTCCAAAATATAAAACTATTTGTTTACACTACACAAATAAAAAAAACAATATTAGATAATTCGCTTTATTAAAAAACAATTACAAATTGTACTATTAAGAAAAACATTAATTTTATGATTGTTGATTATTTCTTTTGTAATAATTTCAGGATTGCCGTGTCTAAATTTTAAACTCACCTTGACTAGCAGATCCTTTCTGTTGCACGCGATTGGTAAGTGAGGACGGTAGCGCCCGTTTTCTCTATTCTTTAGTTGATTTTGTAGTTGGAACTTTATGAAGTTCCCTCTAACTTTATGGTTAAGACATTTACATGATCAATTGTGTTAACTGAAAACCATTATTAGTTATTACAATACTATATTGCATTTAAACTGTGCAATGCTCTTAATACACCAGTTTTCGATAACTCATGGCCAGCCATGACAGTCAATTTTTGGCCTTGTGTCCGTTTTTTTTAAGCTGACAGCCTCAGTTACAGAGCTACAAATAACGCGGTTAAAATCCATATTTTTCACACGGATGATTATTTTAACCGGTGATATTTTAAATCATTTTGTAATTAAAAACCATTTACTAAATGATTTACGTTCAGCTGATTCACATTTTCCATTGTTTTCAGCGCGTTTGAAAACTTGCAATGCAGATTTTCGTGAAGACCCTGACGGGCAAGACCATCACCCTTGAGGTCGAGCCGTCTGATACAATTGAGAATGTAAAGGCAAAGATTCAAGATAAGGAAGGTAGGTCCTCGAATCTTCTGTTTTTTTTCTTAAAAATTAAATAAGCTAAGCCTTAGTCTAGGTGAAGAGTGTAAAATTTCTTGCATAAATTTGCTAAATAGAACTAAGCGCTAAACAATGCTAATTTGTCCCCTTGTGGGTTCCGGGGTCCTGTTATAGGAAGTTGGAGTGCAACTGCATGAGAGGCAAGGAACCAACAGTCTGCATAGTCATTTCTGAAAAAAATGGATGCACATGCAACATTTAGGACTGCAACCAAGAAGGAGACAAACTAGAACTTTTCCGCCAGTCCTCATTTGGTGAACCCAAAGAAGGAGCAGAATACTAATTTGCCATGATGTCCTAATTTGTTTTCTAGATTTAGTGACCCAATTGTTATGGGTAAAGAATGGACCCACTGTTACTAACCATGTAATAAAGTGTGACAAATTAAAATTGTTAGAATTGGGTGCGTTGATGAGTAACTTAGCTTGTTTGTAAACCCCAGCACAAGTGCTGCTTATCCTATGTCAATATATTTGTGTATTCTGATTTGGTTGAATACGATAGGGCATCTTTCTGTGTGGGTTCTGTGCGCCCGCTTCGAGTGGAAAAAAGAAATAGACATACTGAAAACCAAATGCATGTTGTAACAGGCAACTGATTTGGGATCTTTCCTTAAAAGTTTAAGTTGATAAGTTTGAGTTGATAAGGGCTTTTGAAGGATTTGTAAAGACATGCGACTAAACTGGGAGGTGCATAGTTAGATGTGGTGCACTCCACCTAAAGGAAAAGGGTGTTAATTGATATACACTGACAAATCACTATTTTGTCTGTTTGATTTCTTGTTAGTAGAAAGAAGGTTGGTGATTGTAGTCTTGTTTTTAGTTTTAACAATGCCATTTTTGGGGGGATCTCTGCCCCTGAAATGCCCCTGCAGCGTCAGGGCAGGAAAAGATCTCTGAAACTGGCCTTATTTGTTCTCGCTTTGTTATCATCAGTGTCTCTATTTCTGCGGTCCATATTCGGTGTGAACAACCTTTGTTTGTTACCGCTGTATCTCTATAACATTGTTCTGTCTGCTGCAGATCTTGTTACATGGCTAAACCAATTGATTTGTTGTCTACCTATAAAGTTTAGAATTGGTTCTGTGCCGACTCCTGATATTGTTCCTAACTTAATCTTTCCTTGTTAATCTAGCAAAGTACATAAACATTTTGTTTGTCATAACAACTTTCCCTTTGTCTTCTGAAGACTGTCTGTTTGACATTGATAGCATAGCATTGGTAAGAATATTACGTTGAACAGTGTACTTTAAGTGTTAAATTTACATATGTGCATTTTAAAATTGGTGCCATTGATTGGATTTAATATAAACTGAAACATTTGAAATCCTCAGGTATTCCTCCAGATCAGCAGAGGTTGATTTTTGCTGGTAAACAACTGGAAGATGGCCGCACACTGTCGGATTACAACATTCAGAAGGGTATATTATGTCATAGAAAATATATTTCTTGTTGTTTACCCTGTATGTTTTTGCTGATCTGGTTAGGGAAGGAAATAATATTCTTGTTGTTTTAAGTCCAGTTTTGGAAGACTGTCTAGCTTTTTATCCCCGACTGAGCCAATAATAGTTTACTGGTTCTTATTTTGGGGAAGGTAATGTTACCCCCCGCCCCCACCCTCTCTCTCTCTCTCTCTCTCTCTCTCTCTCTCTTTCTCTCTCTCTCCCTCTCTCTCTCTCTCTCTCTCTCTCTCTCTCTCTCTCTCTCTTTCTCTCTCTCTTTCTCTCTCTCTCTCTCTCTCTCTCTTTCTCTCTCTCACTCTCTCTCACTCTCTCTCTCTCTCTCTCTCTCTCTCTCTCTCTCTCTCTCTTCTATCTTTTTTTCTACTTATGTTTGTGCAAGGCGACTGATTATCGTTTTTGCAATTTAAACCAACAGTGCATATGCTAGTGAGGCAAAAAAGTCTGCATGCAAAACCTGATATGTTAAATAGGTGCACGTAAAACATGCAGGTTCTAGAACAAAACCTTAGTCCAGAAGTGAACGCCAACTTTTTGCTAGAATCTACGCCTAGTGAACGAGATCCATGATTAGAACATTTTCCTGAAATTAACTTAGTCATTGTCTGTTTAATATCTTTTGTAGTTAACTACAAATCTTCCCTTCATAATGAATCTGGTGGAAACTGCTGAGCAAATAGTCAAGTATACAAATATGGCAAGGGTATGGTTGTTTCCAAAGCCACATAGTTTGAAGACAAAATACTGGGTGTGAAGCAGTAAGATGTCCTTATATGTATTTAAAAGGGGGGGGGGGGCGGCCATAATGCTATTCCCTGATAGACATGTAAAAAATAGTAGTTATTGTGGAGGTATCCTTCAAAGTCGTAGTGCGTCTGCATGAGAAGCAAGAAGCCAAGTCTGAGAATGAGAAATAGTCAATCTGTAAAATGGATATGCATTCAAGACGACTAAAGTCCAGTAGTGGTCAATCTGACCAGATTGGTGTTTTACAGTCAGTGAACGTTTTTGATCAGGTCATATAATAGTGAATTAACTAATATTTTCTGTGTTGAGGAGTACACCAGTGCGCATTATTGATTACTTGCATGTTCTCTGCTGCAGAGTCCACCCTTCACCTTGTGCTGAGATTGAGAGGAGGTATCATTGAGCCCTCACTGAGGATTCTGGCCTCCAAGTACAATTGTGACAAGATGATTTGCAGAAAGTAAGCTACTCTTCAACAAACACTGACTACTTTTCTTAGGCTGTGTGAAGTGTGTAATCTAGACTTCATTGTTTGTTCTGCTATTTGTTTTGATTTGTGGGTTTCAGAATTTAGGGCTTTGTAAACGAATGTAAAATAAAATATTAGGAACATTGATAGTGTTGCAGGTGCCAGGTTTTTGATAATTTTGTTTTTATTCCTTAAATTCAAATATAATTTTATCTGTGTAGTGGTGTTCGTTATTTTATTTATCACATGCAATTTCTTGTGCTCTGCAATAATGCTCTTTTTCTTTATCAGTAAATTAGCATCTTAAATTGTGTGTTTGTTTGTAAGCTCTTGCAGTCACTGTTAACCAGGTCTGTTGATTAATTGTAGGTTTTTTTTTAGGTTATATTCTTATGATGTTGCTATTCTCAAGCATGCCTGCAGTTTATGTATTGTTTTTCTGTTATTGATATCTCAGGAAACATTGCTCTAACCATTAGCTTGGTCATTAGCGGGGTTCTTCTGGTGGTACACAATGGTAGACAGTGGCATGGGTAATGTTAGTTTCGGCTTTGTAGCAAACGTGTCACCCTATAGTTTCTTATGCTAATGGAAAAACACAATGAAACAGATTGTCTATGGTACTGTCGACACACAAGAGTTATTGAATGGCAGTGGACCCTGAGCCAGACCAAGAGGACAGAAATAGTACCAAAAAAAGAGCTACTAGACTGAGGTGGCCAATGACAGATGAATTGAGGTGTGTGATGTCTCCAGCTGTGTCCCTTAAGGGCTCGGAATGCTGAAGTACTCTCCATTTGATAGTGCTTTATTTTATTTCTATTATCCACTGTTCATTGCTGTGTGCCACAGCCATTGGTTTACCCCGGTTTCTTTAGCCCGAATGAATATTTTGCAACATCTCTAATATTCACTCTATCCCCAGGTGCTATGCTCGTCTGCACCCCCGTGCCACCAACTGCCGCAAGAGGAAGTGTGGCCACACCAGCAACATCCGCCCCAAGAAGAAGCTGAAGTAAACTTTGTGCCCTTCTCGGAGATGCCTCAGTCACGACTGCTGTGTACACGAGACTGGAACAAGTTCAGAGTTGCTTTCAGGGGTGTCTTTCAGTGCTGGAGCCTATTTGAATAAACTTCTCAGTTAAAATTTGCATTTGGTTGCTTTATTGATGTGTGCATGCACCAGGTTTGTGTTTATTAATGAGCAAATGACATTCTAAAAGAAAACAAGCTGTTGAACTGTCTGCTAGTGTGTACTATCTGTGTATGAAAAATACATCTGAATCCAGCTATTAGTGCGGTTGTCAGGAGACAGCCGAGGAGTATAAAGCAAATATAAGATGGGCAAACATTTCAATTTACATACTTTCATATTTCAATTATTACTGAATAAAAAGTCATCCCATTTGCATCACTAGTAATTATGTAATCTATTATCCTCAGTATTTGTTCATTAAGGGTCTCGGCTGTATGCCTCTTTGACTAGTAGGTTTGAACATTGTACCTCAGTTTGCAAGTGCAGATACATGGTCATTAAGAAGCTCTTTGTTCACCGCCAGATAACCTGGTTGTTTGCTTATGTTTGTAAAAAAGATCACATGTATGTGTATGTTACAGAAATGTAAAGTTAGTTGTTTGATACAGTTTACTAGATTTTGGGAGCTGTCGGGAGAGTATCCAGCCACTATAATTGTAATCTTTGAGACTAAAGTACTAGTATAATTTTAAAAAAAGTGCCTAAAAAAGTTAAAGGTGTTATTTAATGACAAGCACGAATTTGAGTATCTAGGCACATGGCGATTAACATCTGACTACAGATTGGTTGCTGAGATACATCATCTCTCTTGGTCTCTACCCCCTTTTTCACTGATATTTCTAGTTGTAACGATGTTCTCCAGCGTCTCATTTCTCATTATGTGGCCAAAGGACAGTGTTTGTCTCTTTCTTATTGTTGTGTATAGAGATCTACTTTTATTAGCTTCTTTCAAGCAATTGTTAATTACTCTGGTTGTTCAAGGTATTCATAACTTTTATCTCAGAAAACGGCTCTGTTACTTCCAAATTCTTCCCAATTTGTTCAGTGGCATTCCAAGATTCACTGCCGTACAGCAGAGCAGGTTCTATGTAACATTAGCACCATCTTTCTGACATTAAATGAGAACGATTTATTGCGCAAGTTGTTTTTCAAATTTAAATGCAGCTTTTGCTTAGCCTGTTTCCAGATATTTTTTATTTATTGACTTGGTTGAGTCTTTCCTTCAATTGAGATATCACAATGTAGTTATCTTCCTTGATACAACCATTACTTTTGTTTTGTTAAAATTCAATGAAAGTCCTTTCTTAGCACTTTCTGAAAAAATAATTAAAATTGCAATAAGGCTGAGTGGCCTGTAGAGCATGTATAGATATTCTTAAAAAAAAAATAATTGTTGCTCCATTTCATCTAAAGGTGCTGCAGGCAAGTAATCCCTGAGAGTAGCTGCAGACAAAAAACACCCTCTGTGTAAAGCTTTGGCTGCAGACAAGGGTCAGGCTGAAAAGAGGAAAATTGTAGATGCCTAAGCAGAAGACATAAGACAAGTATGCATGCTAGAGAACATTGTCTGAGGAGAGGAGTGGGTCAGAGTACCAGCGGAAAAGTCTGACCGGTGTGCAATGAATGGCCAGTGGGTGGTGCAGAGGTTAAATAACAGTTGATTCACACCTATGTGATCTGATTATCTATACAGATGGTTCAGTGTTGAGAGAAAAGTGCCTGGGGGTTCGTAACGAAAACCAATGGTAACCTTTAGTTCAAGATAGCCTAGCATATAACACCACAACATCTAGCATGAGAATAGAGGTGGAGGCGGTAACTGCAGCTCTACGGTGGCTAAAGAACAAGATGCATACACATATTGAAATTGTAACAGACTCTGAAAGCATGCTGAAAAAAATTAGGACAAGGATGCTACGAGCAGAGTGGCAAGCCTCACTGGAAAGGTCATGGGTGGTGAGCATACTTAGGATCTTTTCTCCAGGTAATGCCGGCGTGGTGGTGAACAGGCAGGCACCACTGGGTGATGAATTGATACATGACAAGGCAGATGTGGTCATGGCCCTTTGGGAACAAGTAACGGAATCAGTAGAGAAAGACGTTTGTTATGGCCTGGAGAGATGGAGGCACCTTGGTGTAACCAGAAGGTCTGGCCGGCTCACTACACTCAGAGGAAAGACAGACATATATCCATATTGTGACTGGTACCATCAGTTGTGGAACTGTGCTGGCTGCTGAAAATGAGGATGGAGCATGCATGGGAATCCCTGAGTGCTCAACACACCTCCATGCAATGCAACAAGACTGTCAAGAATCTTCTCTCGCTGTCTTCGTCTATTTCTCCTTCCACAGATTTTTCCAGTGGTCACAACGTGTTCCATTTTCCCTCTTCTGTTTCGTCTGCATAAAGCAAATTGTTTTTATTGTATCCTCCAACGCTTACTTCTGCATTCTCTTTCTCTTTAATTTCCCTCAAAATTATTTAACTAAATAGAGAGAAAAACTCTGGGGATAAGACACATCCCTGTCTTTCTCCTTGCTTTTTATCTGTTCAAAAGTACCCAATTTGTTTCCCACTTTATTGCTGCAGTTTGGTTCCAGTGAATGTTTTTAATTATTCTGGGATCTTCCCCGTCTACATTGATGTCTTCCAACATTTTTATCATCTCCTCGTGTTTAACTTTGTCAAATACTTTGGTATAATCTATAAAGCACAAATATAAATCCTTTTGTATGTCCATTGCTTTTTCTGTCTCGTAATATGTATATTGCATTACTTGTCCTTCCATAAATCAATACTGCTGTTCACCCATTTCCATTCTCATTTTTCTGTTTGTTTTTCTCATTATAATTCTAAGTAGTAATTTGGTGACATGATGTGATTGTATGAAATTCTTTACATTCAATTGCTCCTTTTGGGTCACACAGTAAATACAGATTTTATCTATCACTTGGAATGTACCCGGTGTTATGAATGTCATTCATCGGTTTCTACCCCAAATTTCCTTAGTACTTCTAATTCTTCTACTGAAATTTCATCTGGCCCAGTTGACTTTCCTTTCTTCATATGTTTAATAGCATCGCTAACTTCTTCCTTTAGTATAGACGGACCTTCTACATTTCTTTCTTCTGGTAATTATGCTCTCTTTCCATCATGTAACTCTCTTATGTAATCATTCCATCTAGTTATTATATCATCTTCCTCAAGTTAAGGATATCTTCGTCCCCCCCCCCTTTGTGATGTTGAGGACAGACTGAGGTTTGCCGTCGAGATCTTGTGCTGCCAGTTGAGATCGCTAATGTGTTGAGTGCACACTTTTTGTGCAGCTTTAAAAGGACTGTGTTCAATCGTTATGTCATGACGTGGCACGGTGTGATGAAACGGCGTAGACCTTGCTTTTTTATCTGACTCATATTGTCTGTTTTGTGGCGCATGCATACACGTCGCTTGCTGAGTCACCCATGAATGTAAATCAAATTTCGTGTGGGTCAGTCCAGTGTCTATTGTAGCGATGTGTGTCTTCTTGAGTGGGTAAATCTCTGTGAGTCGGTGTGATGGATAGCCTTCAAGCTATTTCGACTAAGAATTCCACTGATCAGTTATCATGTTGTAATTGCGTGTATCGTGTACAGTGCTCCGAACAATCACTCTGTATGTGGATCCTGAATGTAGTTTGATTGACTATCGTTAGAGTAATCTTTTTTTTGGCACGCTTGCAGTCGACACATTTGTAATTTTACACATAAATAAGTTGACTCTGTCTGGTCAATGGTTGGACTAGTTAAATATACAATATGACGCAAGTTAATAATAAAGCTCACACAAGTTCTTTAGGCTTCAGAGATGTCGTTTTAAGAATTCTTACCATTCCTTGGTCAGCCAAAAAGGGCAACCCAAATGCTTGTGGAAAGCTTTGTGGAAGCACAAAACTTTGTATTCAGAAACAGTGATGAATAAGGTAAACAATCCACATTGTGACCATTGTGAGAGCGCACATGAAAATTGTCTGGATCTCAATCCCTGGTATGCAAGTTGCATTCACTCTCTGTCTCTATCCGCTACATATCAAAAGCAGAACAGATGCATCTGTTTCACACTTTTATTTATACAATGTGCTGTATTGGTACACAGTACCACCTACAAATAGTTTGTGGACATGGGAAAAGAAATATATTGCACCATATGGGTAACACATCAGTTATACATGGTCTGGATCCAATCTGCAGACACTGATATTGTACAAACATATGGATGGGATACCAGGCCTTCATTCTCAGTTGCAGCTGACAATGTTGTTAAAGCATCAGATATGTGATGAAGTTGAACACTTATGATTCAGAAACAATATGGGATGTTTAATCGTTATGGTGTGATGACGTGGGATGTACATGATTCATGAAAACAAATTGAAGGACTATGAGGAAAACTAAGGGGAAACAACATGAGTGGAGGTAGGGAAACAAATAATTGGCAGTGTGTGAGTTTGTGGAAAGTGGTCGGCCAACCTGGTGATGAACATTGTGTTTCTTTTGTTTGTGGCATCTGCCACTGTCAGTAGTTTTCAAAGAAGACCACAGGTCTCTGAAGTATGTGGTGTGTCCATACATGTGCTGCTCCCATTGAAGCAAAAAGCCTGGGAGCCCTCTTACTGTCTGTGTTTTCGAAGTAGAACTGTCTCTGTCATTTTGTGGATTTTATGTCTTAGCATAGATCTAAACTTGTTTTCTGGTAATTGGAAACCTACTGTGTTGCCCTCTGTGTTGAAGAGTGTGCGGTGGCTGAAACACGCTGCTTGAGTGACCGCGTGCGTCATCTAAGCTGGCAGGCCCTGGTTGCTGACAGTGTGTATGTGATCAATGAGCCAGTCCAGCCCGATAGCAATGGCAAAATCCTGGACTGTACACACTTAGCCTGTGAGAAAAATAACCACAAACAGTATGAAAGTGCTGGGATGTGTTTCTATCACGTCCGTGATAAAGGACACGTCAACTGTGTTAAAACTGTTGTGTGGCGTACATAGTATCACATTTTCATAACTTGTAAAACTGGGAACATATTTCTAATTACTGATGTGTTACACAGATCCTGAGTTGCCTACGTGGAACAAATTTAAGAGGTCAGACGTGATACAAGATATCGGTACGATTTTTCTTTTCTGATTTTCTCTTTTTCTTATCCGATTCTACGGTTACACACTAATTGCTCTCGAGTGCGTAGGGAGACAGTTGGGACAGTACGCTGTAGAGGGAGTAATTCGTTCTGGAAGGGGAATAAAAAAAAATGAAACAGCACCCTAGTACTAGTGTATGCAAACCCAACTCACACTTTTCTGAAACTGGCAGAACTGGACAATTTAGGTACATCGTATGATGACTGTCTGTAGGATGAGTGACTTGAATGGTGAGGGGTGCGGGGTTGTTTGGGTTGGTCGTCAGCGGCTAGTTGCTTTGTGCACCAGAAACGTTTTGGGCGGTTAGGAGTCTTATGGTTTGCCACATCTGACCGTACGTTGCCACTGCCAATATGAATTAAGCCCTGGGGTTGTTAAACTGTTTCAGTGGGACTGTTTAACACCCTGAAACAGTTTGGGAATATAATGGAATGATGTCCTGATGAAATGTGAATGTCATTGTAATAATGGAGGTGAGTGACAATGTAATGCACAATGTAAAAAGGCGCTTGATGTAAAATGAATATATTCATACGGATATAAATGAAAGCATGACTATATCTAGATAAAGGGCATATATCAATACAGAAGGTGCAAACACAGGGGTAAAGATCGTGTGACATAACATATTTCGAACATGCTATCAAACAGTGAGAGGCGAAATACATGGGGTATACAGAAATGGACTGGATCGCGTGTGAAATAGACACGGGGAATGGACAATCATGGACAGGAATCAAGAGAGAACACATTTTCTAACCATATTTGGACTTCTTTATTTACCAGTTCTGCAATCCGAATATTGGAAGATCAAACAGAGGCACGCCTACATTACAGAAGTGAATTTTTCCATCGCCGAGTCATCACTAGAGCTTTGGAGTTTGTGTTTTGTGTGATACTCAGCTGCTAGGCGCTAGTAGTCATTCTGTGCAGAGACAAACCGAGTCATATGGGATAAAAACCCAGTGCATTAATGTCGATCTTCTCAATCTCCAGCAGTTGTGACGTCTGAATCTGTACACATTTTTTTTCGAATGCACTGAACTATAATTTAGCTGTAAACAATTAACTAAAAAATATAGTGGCTTAATTTATGGAACAATGCTTAATAATTCCCATGCAGCCCCACTGGCTACTCTGCACAATGAATAAACTATTTTCTGCAGACATAAAGCTGGGGTATTTTGTTTCGTTTATAAGTTTCCAATCACAGTTTTAGAAAATGGATAAACATGAGGAAAACACATGGGAATGAATATAGCTACAATATATATAGTAAAAAAAAAAATTTAAACATCTTTTTTTCCCACCTTTTTTCTGTGACAAATGGTAATTAGCATTGACTGAATGCTCAGCCAAGATAATCTGTACAATATTTATATAAATAGTTATACATGGCATGAGAATGTAAACTGATATTTGGGTAAATATTAACAGATACAAATTTAAACCATCATTGTTCCGCTGCCCATTTCACATGCACATTTTAGATGTAGTTCTAACACCAGTAGTTCAAACATACAACACTTGAATTCTAAAGCTGAGAGAAATGATAATTTCTGAACTCTTTTACTACCAGGGAGCTCTCAGTAATCCATTGTGTCTCAATTGTTAACAAACTTCTGTCCCAAAGCTGGATTCTTCACTTTCACAAGACTAAAACAATGGTTGGGAATCGCCGTGGCGTAGATGCTAACATGCGGATCAGAAGGTTGTGGGTTCACTCCCTGGCGGAGCAGGACTTTAAAAAAATGACTTTGACTCCCAGGTCGACATAGTCATGAGTGGGTACCTGGTGCAGTCTCTGGAAGTAAAGGCGGTGGGCGTGATGCTGACCACATAACCCATCTTGTTGCAATTGGTCTATAAAAATTTAGGTTTAGCCATATACACCTGAAGGCGGGGAAAAGGGACCTTAACTTTAAAACAATGGTTGCTCGAAGGTAGAACAACTTTAGGGACGGATAATGTTGAAGTTAAAACTGCTTGGCACTGAAAGTAAAATACCTTGTTAATGGTGTAAAATAGACTTCGCTGTAGTATATCTACTTTCTTTTAGCATTTTAATATTTAAAGCCACTTATATGTTTTTTTTATTTTACTGCCCCTATGTTGGAAGATGATATTGGTATTTTTGATATTTTTAGAAACAGACCAAAAACAAACATCGATAGCATTGTTTACCATTGGTGATGTCTTCATTTCAGCGTTAATTATAAGCTATGGCTAACAGTGATAAGATTTGTAATACACAAAAAATGGCAATCGCCGGAGAACCTTTGGAGAAATTTAAATAAAACGATAAATAAATATACAAGTATTAATCAGCAATGACTAAAGATGGGGAAAGAACTAAAGAAAAGACAGACAACTAAACAGCTTCATCATCCTAAGTGGCTTGCTTACTGGCATGGGTGATCCACAACTTACACTACACTCAGAGGAAAGGCAAGACAGACATATAACCAGATTGTGACCGGGACCATCAGTATTGGAACTCTGCGCTGGCTGCTGAAGATGAGGATGGAGCACACATGGGAATTCCCTGAGTGCTGTCAATTCTCAACTCAACTTACAATCTCCAGCAGCATTCAGTCCGATACTCAGTGACTAAAATGGCCACTTTTTTGGATGCCAATCCCAAAAGAATAAGTCCTAAGGAACCCTGTTTCAGTCGCGTATATCAGTTATGTTTGGTGGACCCTATGGTTACGAAGTGCAAGTAGGGGCCTTACCTTTAACTATATCTATGTGCACACCACTTCACAGGTTCCATGCATTCTTTGGATATTTTCTTTACTGCAGGAATGGTTGGTAAAATGGAACATGCTGCCAGATTGGTTAGTTCTGCCTGGTAGTCTTAGTTTCAGCTTCATAGCGAACGGGTCGCCCCATCTTTGCTCCGCTCCTGTGCCAGCGAAAAACACCCAGAATGTTTATCACAGTCCCTTGTGGAAAGATTGACAGACTGCTGTCTCAGCATATCTATTAGGTTAGTTCTGCATCGACAGGTGGTGAATTGATGCAAGATGCAGTCTAGATTGGGTCAAGGCCCTTAGGAACCAAGTGAAAAATGCGGAAGCATGAACAGATAATTATAGTCTCAAGAGAGTGGATCTGGTCGACTCTCTACGCTCAGAGGAAAAGCAAGATGGACATAAAATCAAACTGATACTGGCACTATTGCAATTGAAAGTCTTTGCTAGCTGCTGAATATGAGGACAGGGTGTTATGGGAATGTCCCGAGTGATGAAATGTTGGTTGTTAGCTCAATGCTTAAGAATATTTCTATGAGAGCCAATCAATACCTGTATATTTATTTATGGCGACAGAATCTGGTACTACATGAGTGAGTTTGTATTTTCTGCATTTCACATTTTCTAGAACAAGCCCAAATAAATTCAAGGATGCATACGTCATAGATTCATACATAAATAGAATCAACAAATTGCTAGTTTAACTGACCAACATTCTGAGTATAACAACAGATGTAATAGTTGTTCTCCTTTGTTTCACCTGAGAGTTTGGAATTCTTCTGCCGATGTTTTTCACACAAAAAAAAACTGTCATGGAAAATTATGCTCAGAATTAAATACATTTTGCATGGGCAAGTAGAGTGGTGAAATGGATAATTTACAAATGATATGTTATACTTAAAGCTATGTAAAGTGAGTAATAGAACAGTATCCCTCATGAGGAGTGGAGAAAATATAAAACATGACCACAGTGTAGCGTAGTTCTCTGGGAAACTAAAAACTGTATATCAGGGCTATTAAACTGGCAGTCAGCAGGCCAAATCCGGCCCGCAGAGGCCTAGCAAGTGGCACACGATCATTGCCAGTTGGGTAAAAGTAATGTTTAGCTCCCGCCCATATACACACTGGCTCATTTCTGATTAGTAGACCTTGAGCTACATGACCTTGGCACAAGGCTACAGGGGTGTTCCGCAATGTTGTTGATATTGCGTGTTGTATATTTCAGCATGCCAGCACTTGTTACACTCCAAAAACATTGAAAAACTGGGTCTAACACCCCTAGAGAGTGCTGCAACCTATGTCACAGGCATTCTCTTTCTCGGCATAAAAACGTAAATGCAAGACAACCCAGAAAGCAAAGTTTCAGAACAGCCAACAAAAAGGTCAACGCATGACACGTGGCAGCCCAACACACTTAACCGCCAGTTGTATTATATTAATGATATTTCTATGCTGAGGGTTAGGCCTTTGGCATGTGACGATCTCCATTTTCAACATTTTGGCCTGTGATTAAACCTAATTGAATAGACCTGCTGTATATGGTTAAACAAAAAATGCTGAAATTTCTATTTTGTTTACTATGCCAGTGACACTGCACAACACACACGTTTATGGTGTTTTGACTTCTTCACAAAAGTTTTTTATTTTGTTATTTTCAGTTCAGCAATTCTGACATTTCAGTCCTACAGCCAGCTACAATGTAGTAAGACGGGGGACCTGACCATGGTCATTCCATTAAATGTACGTCTCGATTCCTCGCCACCAAAAAAACTGGCAACACATTCTATTTCCGTGGACAGCTAGTTTTAAGTGTGCTGTCTAGCAGTTGTGGTCTCCAGCTAATGA
Organism: Candidula unifasciata; assembly: GCA_905116865.2. Lineage (NCBI taxonomy): Eukaryota > Metazoa > Mollusca > Gastropoda > Stylommatophora > Geomitridae > Candidula > Candidula unifasciata. Next base: position 49,858 of record CAJHNH020001391.1, on the reverse strand, counting down.
GAGATCTGTCTTCATAAGACACCTGTGCAAACATTGATCCCATATTGTAAATGAGTATAACACATTCATGTCTTCAGTCGAATGCAGAAGAAAAAGAAAATTCCAGATTACCCAGTTGCAAAGTCAATTCACATATTTCTATGCCAAAATTACCCCTCTCTACTTCTAGCATGCACAAAATTACAGCCAATGCGTTAATCTAATATTGTAATGTAATAATTTGCCAATGCCAATGTAATAATAAAAACACAAAAAGCAATTTAGCTGAACATTAAACAGAAAAAGAAACAATTCTTTTCTCCACTCCCTAAGCACTTTACATGCTGCTTAATACTGGTTCTATCATGTTTCTTTTTTGCATGTTAAACTCAGTGTCACAAAAACATATGAAACAAAACTGATATAAATATTGTAGCATTATTCACAAGGGTAGTTTGTTTGTTTATGTACAGAGTATGTCAAAAACATATACATGTCAGGGATAATTAGGATGCTGCAGCTTATACAGACACAACTGTAAGAATAGTTTACTTATGCATTCAGCTACAACTTTATCAATTCACGTGCATTAATAGTTTTATCTTTACAAAGAATCACACAGGTAAATAGTATACAAAACATTTATACAGTGTCTACTTCAAACAGACACCATTTATAAAATAGTTCTTCGTGTTGCATGGACACATCTTACAACAATAATTTATGTTTCAAATCAGACAGACACTTACTCCTGCTATGGCTAGTATCCATACGTTGTTGGCAACTGTATACCTTATCAGACAAAAGTGTTTCATAGTACAATAGGGGGGCATAAGAATCACTGCTCATGGTGATACCTGGGATGAATTACTTCCTGTCTATAGCACATGGCTTGGGCATTGTTCATTTTAGAGATCATCTTCATTGTACATCAGACATGACTATAAGTGCTCTGATTTCCTCCCTAGGTACATCAGACATGGCCATAAGTGCTCTGATTTCCTCCCTAGGTACATCAGACATGGCCATAAGTGCTCTGATTTCCTCCCTAGGTAAATCAGCCATGACTATAAGTGCTCTGATTTCCTCCCTAGGTACATCAGACATGACTATAAGTGCTCTGATTTCCTCCCTAGGTTCATCAGACATGGCCATAACTGCTCTGATTTCCTCCTTAGGTACATCAGACATGGCTATAAGTGCTCTGATTTCCTCCCTAGGTACATCAGACATGACTATAAGTGCTCTGATTTCCTCCCTAGGTACATCAGACATGACTATAAGTGCTCTGATTTCCTCCCTAGGTTCATCAGACATGGCCATAACTGCTCTGATTTCCTCCTTAGGTACATCAGACATGACTATAAGTGCTCTGATTTCCTCCCTAGGTAAATCAGCCATGACTATAAGTGCTTTGATTTCCTCCCTAGGTACATCAGACATGACTATAAGTGCTCTGATTTCCTCCCTAGGTTCATCAGACATGGCCATAACTGCTCTGATCTCCTCCCTAGGTACATCAGCCATGGCCATGATCTCCTCCTGGGAATGTCTCCAAGTGTTTTTAGGCTAACAACTCCCATTCTGTTCTGGTTGTTGTAATTATGGGTGACCACATAGTTTTCCAGTTTCACTGTTCAAAATGGTACACCCAGGGTATGCAGTCTATTCAGTGAAAAAAAAAAGCTAAGGGCCTTATGAATTTTGTAAACAACAATTTCTTCATTCAAAACAATGTTTTCCCGTAATGATTTTAAATGAAGCGGGCACAAACAAAACATTGCACAATTTCAGTATGCTGATGCACCTGACAAGATACAGTTAAATATGCCTGGCAATAAATTATGCAATGTGTTTGTATCTGCATTATTTAAATTTCTTGATTGTTTTACATTACAAATTTAGACAGGGTCAGAAAAGAATTCATTAACTATATATATATTTTTTTAATCTTTAGTATATCTGGCCTATTAAGCTAGTCTTAAATTTTTACACATCAATAGGCATTCAGCGGATGATGTTGTTAACACATGTGGCCTTTACTTCTCCAGACATTTCCTCGTTCTTACTTTAAGACAAGGCAGCCAAGGTCAATCATTTTCTAAATTCCCCCAGTGCCATCGATAATTTTATGAGAATACAATTCATTCGTTCTCACAAACTGTGGTTTTCTCTCTTATGGAATGTTTGTATGAGCATTTGATATTTAAAACAAATTGTCTACATATATAACGTTGTGTCTAATATAACATTCATGAACACTGACTTCCCGAAGCATCCTTTATAACAAACAAATTATTAAAGATTAACAATCTAAAACTTAATTTCTTAAAAAAAATTCATTTTAAAAAAAACCAACACTGACTAGCTGTAATGAGTCTTTTCCTAACATGGCTTAGACATTTTTGGAGAATAGTTAATGACATTCTGGCAAGGAAACATCTCTGATAGAAAGTAGATGGAAAAAGGAGATGTCTGACGACCCAAGGAAACCTGAAAAAGGACGGTAGACAGGGAAATAAAGGAATGTAAAATGACATAGGAAACTATGCAGACTGGCAACAATGGAGATCATGTGTCAACAGCGATACAAAAGGGATATACAAGAATATAAATTAATGAAAACTGACCACCTGACATAGTTTTCGAATATAAAATTTAAGAAACCAGACCAGCTACTAGCATCTAGTCAAGTAGTCAAAAGGCTAGGCTCTAATTTTAGAGCCCTCAGATTCAAATCCTCAGTAAAGTCATAGCAGTTTGTTCTGTCTGGGTTAAATTATTAACTGCCAACCTGCACGGTTATAATGTTTGAATGCCCGTGTATTAGCAGTGTGTAAACACATGTATCATGCCTATATTATAAAAGTAAATTATTTTGACTATGTAATCTTTATGAGTCGGCTCTGTGGCTAAGTCGATGCGAACGCTTCGTTATGCCGGGATGCCGGGTTCGATCCCAGCTGCGGGCCATGCGCCTTGCGTTGGTTTCGACAGTGGTATCAAGAAAGCCGACCGTCCAGAAAGCAATTGCAAACTACTGGACGTAAATTTGCCTAGAAAAACCACACAACAGCCAGGGGTTGTTGGGGTTGGTTCTGCAACGTCCTGTAAAGTATGCGCAACAACCAACCAATCTTTATGACTAAAAAAAAAAGAGCATACCGATTATATCAAGCTCTTTAGTAGCATGCTCAAGGATAGAAAAAGAATCAAAGAAAATTTGACATATGCCATGACAAGAGAGAAATAATATAGTAATACAATATTAATAATGAATAATAATAATAATAAACACAATTACAAAGCACAAGAGTAGAGTAATTAAAACATGAAGTTACTTAATCAGAGAATAGGTAAAGATGAAAGTCAAAATAATGACAACAATATAAAAAAAAAATATGAACATAAAATTAAAAGCATTAAGTTGGATAAAATGCAATTAGAGTTTAATGAAAAGATGACACATTAAGGAAACAATGAGGCTGAGTGAGATGTAGTGTGGGGCTATAGTAAAAATATAAGTGCACCCTAAGAAACCATGACATAAAAAAATATTTGAATGAAATAATTACAAGCTAAAATTGAAATTATCATCATGTAAATTATTGAACAAAGTGTGTTTTTCATTCTTTGATTGAGTACAAATAAACCTGAAACAATGTTCATCAAAATATGTATAAAAACACTTAAAATATGAAAAATATAATGCCAGTAAAAAAAAAAAAAAGAAAACGAGTGGAAAAATGAATGTTAAACGTGGTAGGCAAACAAAGAAATATATTAGGGATTCTTTTAGTAATTAAAATGTGTTGAATATTGCACTTCTTCAACATTGTTAACATCGATGACAAACAGGTAATTTTTTTTTAAAGCATAAAATATGAACAGAAGACATCTCAGATCAAACTTGGAGTACAGACAAGGACATCCGTAGAAAAATTAGCCCCATCCCCAAACCCCCCAAATGCAACAGGATAGATTGCAGACTGCTTAAGACGATCTTGGATATGGTGAGTTTCTGTCATGAAGAACAATTTGTTTATCCCCATCAATTTTTATTGCTTGAATTCTTATCTAGATAGAGAAATTTCTGATAAGACGAACCATTTGTTGGGTCCCCTGGTGAGTTCTCCTTAGCAGATCTGCATTGTACAAGGAAGTTCTCACATACAATAAAATAAACACACAAAGCAGATGTATGGTAAGATGCCAGTTGACAAGAAATACACGTCGCCTGAATGGCTATCCTTCAGGTGTACCATTTCATATATTATGATGTATTGTACCTCTTAAGAATCCATGAATGAAGAATGTAAAACAAATAATATGAGAATCAACACTGAAAATACAGAAGTAATGGCAATAGGAAAAAAGAAGACAGATCTAAACATAGCAATAGAGTGCAAAGGCATTAAACAGGCATCTGAGTTTAAATATCTGGGAACTACATTTACCGAAGATGGGAAATTGGATAAAGAAATTAACATTAGATTCAGTAAAGCAAACCAAGTATTGGGACAGCTAGCTCCCCTCTTACAGCATAAGACAATCTCAATCAGCACAAAGAGACATCTTATTCAAAGCATATTTATTCCAACTCTGTGCTACCAGTGCCAGACATGGTCACTCACAACAAACCATAAAAGAAAATTAGTAACCGTGGAGATAAGATGTCTGAGAAGGGCTGTAGGAGTGATCATAAGAGATAAGATCAGGAATGAGATCATAAGAGAAAAAGTCGGCACAGAACCAATTCTAAATTACATACAAAGACAGCAGGTGAAATGGTTTGCCCACTTAGAGAGAATGCCTTGTGACACCATACCATACAAAGCATACATGGAAAGAGAAGAAGGACGTAGAGCACGAGGTAGACCAAGAACAAGATGGAAGGATAACATCAGAGAAACTCTACAACAGCACGATGTGCCTATGGTCGAGGCGGCCAGAAGTGCTAGAGACAGAACCTTATATCTCCCTCGACACCCACAGCGGTAAAAGAGGAAGTGAAGAAGAAGAAGAAGTACCTCTTAAGTTGCATCAGAGCTGACTACAGAAATCTGGCAAAGTGCGGTCCTTCTGAACCTTCGTTTTACAGATCTGGATGCAAACTGTTAGTTTCCTGCCTTTCAGGCAAACACAATCAGACTTTAAAGGAAGTGCCTCTTGTTAGTCACCTTCTATGACGTGCTTGTTAGGCAATGTCTGTTTAAATATTTGTTAGTATATATTAAGCAAAAGTTCTGAAGATGATATCAAGCTCATTGGAATGAGAACTCTAGGCTGGCTGCTGAAGATAGGGACGGAATGTTTACGGCAATGTCCTGAGTGCTATTATGTCAGTTCTAAACTTTACCCAACTCAGCAAAGGTTGTATCATAAACAAGGTCTCTAAAATTAAAGTCTATTCACAAACAATTACAAAAAATAATGCATAAACAAGATATGACAATAAAAAAAAAAACACATACAATGAAAACATACATGCTGGCACCTCACGGGTGATTATGGACAAAATGTAAGTAGGAATGCAGCAAGAAACAGGCAGAGCAACAAGCAATGATCTCATATCTGCAAGCGTGACCAAAATTCTTTATTAAAATTATGCAGTCGAATGTAAAAATATTGGAATAATAATGTGGGTACAAAAAAACAAAGCTGAACAGCTGGAGATGGATGAAGCAGATTCACGTGAACAATTGGAGGAGGATGAAGTGGATTCACATGAACAAATGGAGGAGGATGAAATGGATTCACAACAACTTAGTTGTGTTCACATTGCTAGAAAAGGCTTGACTGACTTTGCATATGCTACAGTCTTCCTATTTTGTGAGCAACCCAGCATGTAATATCCAAACTCTTAATAGACTGTTTACCATCCCACTTTTCTGGTTTGTTTGACAATTTAAAGTTTTTAAAGGAAAGAATTAACTATACTGAAACATAACATAAACCTCGACCTGTTAGGGCCGTGGAGGGGTACTGCTGGAAGCATTAGCACATTAAAAAACCCACCATCTTTCTTTGTCTTGTGCTTGATGAATAAGTGTATGATAACTGAGTCCTGTCCATTTCTTGATGTTGTCATTCCAGATTCTTTTTTGCCCTACTCTTCTTCAACTACTCCCCCCCCCTTCCAATGTTCCTTGAAGTACAGTCTTTGCAATCGATTCATGTCTCAGCACGTGTCCAAACCAAGCTAGCTTGTGACGTTTCAACTGGAACATTAATGCATAGGAAAGCAGTATAAATTGTGTTGTTACACTTTGCCTCTCTACTGTAATTATATCCAAACTTCTTCTGTCCACTGGGTTGTTACTTGAATAATTTCAGAAATGATATTTAGTATTTTCTAAAAATAACTGACTGAGGTATAATGAATTGAAGTAACAAACTGTCAGGAAATGAAAAAAAAAACCATGCTATTTCCATTCAACAGATTATAATATATCAAGTTCCTACAATTTATTTGGCAGTAAATGCCTTGTACAATGCTGTTAACAAAAACTATGACCAAAAAAAAAAAAAACTATGTCGCCATAACAGCTGTGTTGTATCTGGTCCAGTGGTCTGCACTAGTTATTGTCAAGACTCAATCAGATTTTAATATTTTGTTTGATCTTTATACATTTGGACTCTGATCGTTATATTTGATTTTCACCATGTTTTGTGGGTGTTCAATGACTAAATAAATTTGCTGGAATATGGCGCATGTAAATATTGTATTAAATTATTTTAATCCTACATTCACAAACTAAATAATGTTATTATAGTTTTGTGTACCAAAATCAACATTTTACTTTCCTAATGGTAAACAACTTTCTAAATGGTAAACAACTTTCTAAATGGTAAACAACTTTCTAAATGGTAAACAACTTTCTAACTGGTAAACAACTTTTTAAATGGTAAACAACTTTCTAAATGGTAAACAACTTTCTAAATGGTAAACACTGATAGAAAACAACCACCTCCTAAATTTATCTCCCCCCCCCCCCCCCCCCAAAAAAAAAAAATAAGTCTGTAAAAACATGTAATTTTGAGAACAAATTTAAACTATGAAACAAAAGCAGGCATTCATTTTTAAAAAAAATTGCAAGCTGAATAAATCCCACTTATATTCTATTTTTTCACATAAATATGTTTTTACCAATGATCAAGCAATATGTTTTTTTGGCTCTGCTTTGTTGCAGTTGCCATAAATGTAGAGATTTGTTTGGTCGAATCAGCAAAGTGTATAGTTCACAAAATGAATCACTTGTGGAAGAAAACCATTAAAATCACATTAAGCAATACAGCCTTAAAACAAGTTCAGCGACAAACAGAATACAATGCTTCCATCATCAATGTATTTTCTTGTCATTTTATGAAGATACTTTATAAAATTAGTCTTGTATCAATTTATGTACACAGGATTATCTACAAATATATTACCATTATTCCAAAATAATAAATAAATTTAGTTAATTTATCTCTTCACCTAAATGTTTGTTAGGTGAGAATCCAGTATTGTAGAATGTATGGCATTTGTGTTGGTCCAAAGTAGATGTATCCACAGAGAAATAATTTCTGCTAGAAATTTTCACTTTCCATATTTTAGAATACACACAAATCTTGATTATGTAATTCTGAATTCACTCGGACGTACGAGTTTACATAGTCCAATTTTGGAAACAGTATGTGTGTAAAACACAATGTACGTATATAAATTAAGTGGAAAATAGATGCACATCTGTGATATGAAAGGACACATCAACATATTACAGCACAGATTGGCATACATATAGCACTATGTATGCGCCAGCACACAAACAATATATTGCCAACAAGGGAACTAATACATCCCAAAAGTCAAGTCCTGGCACACAAGTCGCGGCACAAAAAATAACTTATCTCTAACCGTCTTGAAGAATGTTTGTAGAATACTTGTTTATAACATGTTTTTGCATTCACAGTAAAAACGGCAAAATAACAAACACAGTCATTCTCAGCAGCAGGTAGGAATTGTGATATTCCGAATCTGGTTGTTCCTTATGAAGCAGTTGGGACTGCCAAGCATAAGGGAATCTACACAGATAGCACAGCAACAAAGCAATAACAGATGCATTTGCCATTTAGTCCAACATTTGTGTTGTTGGTTGGTTGGTTATTCATGAACACAGAACATGCAGCTTGATATGTAAAGCTGGAGACTACACAACTGTGTAGTCCGCTGTGTATCCTTTGTCTGGTTTTCCCTCTTTCTTGGAGCGTGTTTCCATCTCTGTTTCTTCTTCAGGAACTGGCCGATAATGCCTGGGGATTGAAGGGAAAAAATGCAGGGGTTATCTCATGACAAGTCAGAGTTATCTTTATGAACAATTCAAACTCTTCTTACAATCTAAATCTCTTCTCTCCTCCTTAGCATTCCTCTGCTGTAAACTCCAATGGAAAGTTACAGTTGTTCGTCAACCTCAGGAATTAGATCTTGTTCCAGAGCTTAAGTTTTGCATGCTCATACATTTCACAGGCCAAGCTTATGTGTATGCAGACTGATTCCTTTTTTCACAAATTAAATCAGACTTCCCTACCAAATTAATTAACACAGAACTCTTATAAATCTTCAGAAAACTCCACTCACCAAAACGAAATAAACCAGACTCACCTATCTAACAAACAGAAAACTCCACTCACTAAAACAAAATAAGCCAGACTCACCTATCTAACAAACAGAAAATTCCACTCACTAAAACAAAATAACCCAGACAAACCTATCTAACAGACAAACAGAAAACTCCCCTCACCAAAACAAAATAACCCAGACTTACCTATCTAACAGACAAACAGAAAACTCACCTCAATAAAACAAAATAACCCAGACTTACCTATCTAACAGACAAACAGAAAACTTCCCTCACCAAAACAAAATAACCCAGACTTACCTAGCTAACAAACTAACACAAAACTCCACTCACCAAAACAAAATAACCCAGACTTACCTATCTAACAAATTAACACAAAACTCCACTCACCAAAACAAAAAAAACCAGACTTACCTATCTAACAAACTAACACAAAACTCCACTCACCAAAACAAAATAAACCAGACTTACCTATCTAACAGACAAACAGAAAACTCCACTCACCAAAACAAAATGACCCAGACTTACCTAGCTAACAAACTAACACAAAACTCCACTCACCAAAACAAAATAACCCAGACTTACCTATCTAACAAACTAACAAAAAACTCCACTCATCAAAACAAAATAAACCAGACTTACCTATCTAACAGACAAACAGAAAACTCCACTCACCAAAACAAAATGACCCAGACTTACCTAACAGACAAACAGAAAACTCCACTCACAAAACAAAATAACCCAGACTTACCTATCTAACAAACTAACAGACTCCTCTTCCTCTGGGGATGTTGCCAACACAGGATGTGCAAGTGAAGTCACTAATGGACGATGATCATCTGTGCCAGGTGTTTGAATGTTAGTGTCATAACGTACTCTAGCGTGTGGAGTTCGCCGACCACCTGGCAATATGAAGAAGGAATATAAAAGTTAGTTGCAATTCTTTTACAAAATGTTGGAAACCAACCCTAACATTTGTTGGCTGTTTGTCGTTTTATTATGAAATTTTACTTTCAGTTGTGGGAGTCACTGTTGCGTAGCGGCTAGACGCTGGCCTGCGGATCGGAAGGTTGTTGTTTTGCTCCCTGGCAGAGCCAGACTTTTTTAAAAAATGACCTTGGCTCCCAGGTCGACCCAGCCTTGAGTGGGTACCGGGTGCAATCCCGGGAAGTAAAGGCAGCCGGCGTGATGCTGACCACATCACCCATCTTGTGCCGCTGGTCTATAAAATATAGGTCTAGCCCTATATGCCCGAAACGCCTGAAAGGCGTGAAAAGGGGTCCTTTACTTTTAGTAGCATTAACGCTTTCAGTGTATATGAGTTAATTTGTCATTTCAACGAGGCAGAGGCCAACTTCTATGAAGGTAGAGACAGGTCATAGGTAACTTTTTAAGTTTTTGCTGTTTTTTGGACTGAAAGGCACAGATACTGCAGTCAAGCTGCAAACTCCAACAAAACATTTCAACATAATTTAATGGGCAAATGCAAAAAAAAAAAAAAAGAACAGGAAGAACTATTGGGCTAATGTAGCACCTAAAATGAAAACATGTGAAGACTAAATATACCTTTTCAAACAGAAGAGTAAACACTTAAGAAGGATGAAAAGAACAGCTAAAAGCTTGCATTACCTCTCCGAGTTCTGCCTGTCTCTGAAGTGAACTCCACAAAGCTCTCCTGGCCAACTGACGCTGATGTGGCATAAGGGGGGTAACTCTCCCCAGGACTGTTAGAACGAGGTGTCTGGGCCCGTTCGCCAAATGTGTAAGTCACCTCTTCGCTGTTTGTACTGGTTGTACTTGTGCCACTTTGTGTCCTGAACAAGGGAGAATGAATGAACAAAGGACTGAATTAATGAATAAAGGAATGAATGAAGGAATGAAAAAATTAATTGAAGAAGGAAATAATGAAAGAATGAATGAATAAATAAATGAAGGAAGGATTGAGTAATTAAATGAATAAAGGAATTGATGAACGAACATGGGAATGAATAAATGAATAAATTATTGAATGAACAAAGGAACAGACATCACTGCACTCCGGACATTCTCACACACACGGGATCCATCCCCTTCAGCAGTTGACAAAAAAAATTGCCATATGGATATTGCTAGCTGCAACTGGATTAAAAGCTCACAAATATTTGATCAATAGCCTTGAGTAACATCCAGTCCTTCTGCTCAATCTTTACTGGATCAACCTTCCTTTGCTGTAAAAGAAATTGAAAAAGAAAATTGGATTCCAGGGTGGACCTTTTTTGTGGTGTGGGATGGGGTGGGGTGGGGGTTGGGGGGGGGGGGGAGAAGGGGATTAAAGACTCATTGCCCCCCTCCCTCCTCTCCTAGCAAGTGTGTCATGAAAAGTGACTAAAGAGAGGTTTGGTGAAATCAGCTGTATTGGGCCACTAGACACAGATATTGCATCCTAGTTATCAACGACAAAAAAATGTGTCAATTACCCTATTAAGAACCAATGCAGAAGCAAAGTGAAGAAATTTTGATCAATAAAGAGATTAACACCAAACAACTAACCTCTCAGCTAAGTAACTAAACAAACAAAAAAACCAATCAACTGACCAGGCACCCAATAAACTGACTAATCACACAAGCAAAGAACTGACCAGTCACCCAATAAACTGACTAATCACACAAGCAAAGAACTGACCAGTCACCCAATAAACTGACTAATCACACAAGCAAAGAACTGACCAGTCACCCAATAAACTGACTAATCACACAAGCAAAGAACTGACCAGTCACCCAATAAACTGACTAATCACACAAGCAAAGAACTGACCAGTCACCCAATAAACTGACTAATCACACAAGCAAAGAACTGACCAGTCACCCAATAAACTGACTAATCACACAAGCAAAGAACTGACCAGTCACCCAATAAAAACTGACTAATCACACAAGCAAAGAACTGACCAGTCACCCAATAAACTGACTAATCACACAAGCAAAGAACTGACCAGTCACCCAATAAACTGACTAATCACACAAGCAAAGAACTGACCAGGCACCCAATAAACTGACTAATCACACAAGCAAAGAACTGACCAGTCACCCTGTCAACTGACTAATTACACAACAAATCAACTGACCAGTTATCCTATCAACCACACAACCAATCAGCTACCAAATCAACAAGCTAACTTTCCAGCCAATCATTCAACCAACCAATCAACCAACTGACCTTGGCATGAAAGTTCCTAATGGTCTTTTCCCAGTCACTTGACCTCTCTGTTTACCCCGGTGCCTGGGTCGCACCTTTCGAGGGGGCAGAGGCCTGCGCAATAAAGTAGGTGGAGCTTCACACTCATTTGTGTCACTCTCTACTTCCATTCGCTGCTGGCGCCGACGTTTCTCTGTGTAGCATAAATATATCTCATTTCAGTGACAGCATACTGGTAATCTATCTATCTATTTATTGTCTTCTTCACTTTTACCGGGTTGCAGCCCAGTGTCGTGGTTTAAAATATTTGTTTTGTGCCTCTCGCATGATTTTAGTGACAGTTTTCTTGATCTTCTGGCCGTATTCAGCTACTCCATCTATCCATTTTTTCCTGGGTCTTCCTCTGGCCTTTCTTCCCGCTGTTCTACTGTAAAAGGCCTTATAGGCAATCTGATCCGGTTGCTTCTTCTTCTTCTTCACTTCCTCTTTTACTGCTGTGGGTGTCGAGGGAGATATAAGGTTCTGTTTCTAGCTCTTCTGGCTGCCTCGACCATAGGCACATCGTGCTGTTGTAGAGTTTCTCTGATGTTATCCTTCCATCTTGTTCTTGGTCTACCCTATGCTCTACGTCCTTCTTCTCTTTCCATGTATGCTTTGTATGGTATGGTGTCACAAGGCATTCTCTCTAAGTGGGCAAACCATTTCACTTGCTGTCTTTGTATGTAATCCAGAATTGGTTCTGTGCCGACTTGTTCTCTTATGATCTCATTCCTGGTCTTATCTCTTATGGTCACTCCTACAGCCCTTCTCAGACATCTCATTTCCATGGTTACTAATTTTCTTTTATGGTTTGTTGTGAGTGACCATGTCTGGCACTGGTAACACAGAGTTAGAATAAATATGCTTTGAATAAGATGTCTCTTTGTGCTGATTGGGATTGTCTTATGCTGTAAGAGGGGGGCTAGCTGTCCCAATACTTGGTTTGCTTTACTGCATCTAATGTCAATTTCTTTATCCAATTTTCCATCTTCGGTAAATGTAGTTCCCAGATATTTAAACTCAGATGCCTGTTTAATGTCTTTGTATTCTATTGCTATGTTTAGATCTGTCTTCTTTTTGAAGATCCGGTTGCATTCTTATTAAATGGCCAAACCACTTCATTCTCTGTCTTTCAATATGTTTCATGCATGCTCTTGTTCCAACTTTGTCTCTAATGCTGACGTTTGTGACCCTGTCTCTTTGTGTATTGTTGGTGACTCTTCGGAGACATCGCATTTCACACGTAGTTAGCATACTGGTAATATTTGTTAACATTGTTTGTATCTTCTTTGATATAACAAGTTTTTAACGAAAATAGTTCTTGTCATGAAAAACTTGTAGCATACCGAAAAGTGTGTGGGGTGTGTAAAACTTACGTTGCTGCTCATACGGTGGCACCTCATATGATGCTTGTCTTTGCTCGTTTGGTTTTGGCGGAGACTGTGTGAACATTCGAATTCCAGGTTCTGTGGTTACCTGAAAAACCAGGTGAAATAATGACGGAAGAGTGAATATTCGAATTCCAGGTTCTGTGGTTACCTGAAAAACCAGGTGAAATAATGACGGAAGTGTGAACATTCGAATTCCAGGTTCTGTGGTTACCTGAAAAACCAGGTGAAATAATGGCGGAAGTGTGAACATTCGAATTCCAGGTTCTGTGGTTACCTGGAAAACCAGGTGAAATAATGACGGAAGTGTGAACATTCGAATTCCAGGGTCTGTGGTTACCTGAAAAACCTAGGTGATATAATGATGGAAGTGTGAACATTCGAATTCCAGGTTCTGTGGTTACCTGAAAAACCACGTGAAATAATGATGGAAATGTGAACAGCAGAAGGGATAACACCATATGGAAACTTGATGATTATACTGATGACTAATTTAAAAATGGACATCATAGCATACCAGGCATACCCATCGATGCTCCGTCTCCCGCAGCAGATGTCTTCAGGGGTAGATGATAACTGTTCCTGTAGCACACTGATTAAACACACATCATTCTTTACCTGGTACGTCCATGCTTGCCAGATCAACACCCAGTTTACACACTCTTGCACATGTTATTTCATCTAACCTCATATCTTCTATCAGGATTCATTCATAAATGGTCTTCAGAATGTCTCCTCTGTCCAGTACAAATGTTCCTGTAACCATTACTTTCATAGGCAGGTGATAATAAATAAGAAGTACTGAGAAAAAAATGCAGCTGAACTTACAGAACTGTCTGTTGGCTGTGAACTTGAGTCAGGATCTATGTCACCCTCAGTGCCTCCATCGTGATGAGGATCATTCTCACTCTCATACAAAACTGGTGGTGCAGGATTCCTCTTGGCGTTTTCTAAAGCCTCAAGCAACTCATCCCTGCTTGAAGACACTGTTGTTACGCTTGATATAAGGCTGTGTCGCTGGGAACCTGCCAGAACAGTCAATGATTAGAATTCATGCAATGTGTTTTAAAAATAAGATGTGTGAACAGGTAAAAGAGACAGTGAAAATCAAAATCTGTTTTTGAATGTAAAAATAGGAGACAAAATATTTGTTTTCAGTCTTCCCACTCTACGACAGGGGCAATTCACTATGTTTACCCAGGGGCCAAATGTTGAAAGTTTGAACCGTCACGGGCCAACAGGACAAACTCCCAGCAGAAAAAAATATCATCAATGCAATACAACTGGCAATGAATCAGGGGCCACTAGTTAGGTTTTAGTGTGCCAGATTTGGCCTGTGGGCCGCCAGCTGAATAGCACTGCTCTACGATTTTAACCTCAAGATTTTTAGGTATTAATTCAAAGATCAACTTTTCATATCCAAATGAACCAATTCCAGATATACTCTTCACTTCTGGTCTTAATCCAGAACTTAAGCTGTGTGTGCATATTTGTTTGACATATCATAATTATTTATATGCAGACTGTTGGTTACTTGCATCTCAGGCAGATGCAATCCAACTTTGAAGGAAACAACTCTACTTAGTTGCCTCCTATGACATGCTTGTTGGGGTAGTGATTGTATTCTTTGTTCCCTGAAATAAAGCCCAAGAACCTACACAGGGATAAACCCTGTTCTACTGTATATAATAGTTAAATCAGGTACTCTATAGTGATATGGTTTCAAAGTAATCTACCTTCCTGTATGGGTAAAGGAGTTAAATAAACAAATAATTTCCATAAACTACATGAGCCAAAAGTGAAAGCCAACAATGAAGAAACTGAGCATGTCACAAACGCTGTACGCTAATTCTCCATACTGGAGACCGTTTAAGACAGGTCTAATGCAGCAATTATGTAAAAAGTAAAGTAAAGTTCCCTTTTCACGCCTTTCGGCGCATCGGGCATATGGGCAGAGCATCCCATATTTTTACAGACCATCAGCACTCTGTGGGTAATGTGGTCAGCATTACGCCGGCTGTCTTTACTTTCCCAGGACAGCCCATCCTGGTACCCATTTTAGGCTGGGTCGACCTGCGACGTCCCATACCATGACTAAAATCCATGCAGCCTGCAGTGGGTTTCGATCGCGGTATGATTTATGACCCAGCACTAAAAAGCAAACTGAAATAACAATGATGACAACAGGCCTTACAGGTCTTGTGTGGGTCTGTAGTTTATGGGTATGGATCAATCAGCGTGAGTGTGTGTGAGAGAGACAAGTAATGGTAGTAATTTTTCAAGAATATCCTGATCAACTCTCAGGATTATAATTGAGATATTTAGTGTTAATTGAGTTCTCAGAGCATTAATTTGTTATATTAAATTTATATTCACGTAAATACTTATATGACCAAAATACAATTTGTATCGTTTCACATTTGGCTTTGCTTTGGGTTGTGATTGTGACAGAATATGATGTGAGAGAGAAGCAGCGAAGAAAGGAGTTCAGAAAAATGTGCTTCACTCACCCCTCTCAGTGTGTATGTGTGCACTTGTATGTGTGTGTGTATGAGTGTGTGTGTGCGTGCAGTCGTGTGTATGTTTGTGTGTGTGTATATATATATATATATATATATATATATATATATATATATATATATAAATGAGAGACAGAGGCAAGAAAGAAAGAAGGGAGACATCTAATCTTATATATGTTCTACTCACCCTTGTCAGTGGACTCAGAGCCAGACTTGGTACTGCTGTGTGGCCGAGAAGGCTGGGAGAACAGAGCATGAATCTGGTCGGCACTGGCGTATCGTCTGGGACTCAGCACCACACCTGAAAGAGCAGACACCATTTGTTAGCTACAAGCTCACTTTTGTGTGTGTGGCAGAGCTTAGTTTCTGATGTGAGGAGATTAATAATTAGAAAAACCTCCAGCAGATTGCTGCTTTCTTTAAATATTTGTTTTCCATTCACTCTTAAAAGGGCGACTGGCATGCTGTGTTGTGGTTTAAGCTAGGCTGTGATATTTGCATTTTTTGGCCATTATTTTGCCCATTTTATCACATGCTTATTTAAGAAGCTGTCATGTGGGTTCCAGGGCCCCATTTGGGTGGGTGGGGTGAATAGACACCCCCACCACAAGCATATAATACAAGTTTACTAATTAAAAGTGTTTCCTTCGAAGTTGGAGTGCATGTGCTTGAGAGGGGAAAGGAACCAACAGTCTGCAAATAATTCAGATCTGTCAAATGAATGTGCACACACAAAACTCAAGTTCTGGAACAAGAGTAAAGTCGAGAAGTGGACGAACAACCAGAACTTTCTGCTGGACTTTACAGCAGGTGAATGCCAAGAAGAACAAGAAGAAATATAAGGAGCATTGGGTTTATTTTAGAAATACATCTAAAGATGTACCAAGAAGAACAGTGTACAAATAAGAAAATTCTTCTTTTTTCGTTCGCATGAAATAAATTACCTAAATCTGCAATGCTGTCTCTAGTATGAACATCACTGTCTTTTGTAATTCACTAAGCGGCCCGTAAAGTTTGACTTCCACAAGTGTTTCTTTTAGCCAGAAGTTTTGCCTGGAAGCGCTGAATCTGGGACAGTCTTGGAGGATGTGATCTGTTGTCTCAGGTGCCAGTCCACATGTGCACATGGCTGATTTGCCAATCTGAAATTTGTTGTACATGTGGCTGCGAGGTTGATTGTGTCCGGTTCTAATGCCAAAGATTATGACTTGCCATAATATGGTAATCGTCTTGTGCCAGTTTCGGTGGCTTTCTGATTGATTTGATTATTCTCTTCTTTTGTTGATAAGAGACTATGAGAAAATTATTACCACAACTAACGAGCAACATAAATCTACATACCATGATTATCATACCCCTCCGGTACTTTAGCGGTGTCTTTCAGCACTCTCCGTGGTGCTGGCAAAGGTGGAGGTGGCTGCTTCTTGGTAGACCTTGACTGTTTCTCATGCTTAGAATGAAAAAATGGAACATACGGTTCAGACGGCGTGGACTGGGTGGATTGTTTAGACTGGTAATCTTCCATCTGAAAAGTGAACAATGAAGAATACCTTTTGTGTAAACTGAAAATGACCATCTTTGTGTGTAGACTTTAATATGAGTCTTCTTCTTCTTCTTTTTCTTCCTCCTTCTCCTCCTTGTCTTCTTTATCCATTTCTTCTTCTGCTGCTGCTGCTTTTGTCCTTTATCCCCTAATGAAGCAAACCAACCAGCCCCACCATGTCCTATCCTTAGCTATCACATGCAACTCACATCATGTCCTCCTCATCCTTTAAAAAAAAATTCCAACCCCACTTTCTAATTCCCTTCTGCCTGTGTTTTTTAAGTGTCTGCCTCTATTAATGAAACCTTTTGATTTCTCTCAATGTGTCCTATCTAAAACCATTTGATTCCTCACCTTTTATTTCACTGGAACTTGTTCAATCCTCTCCTAGTGCTCTACATTTGTGATTCTGTCATTACATTGAATTAAAAATTAAAGACAAAACCAAATTAATTATAAAGCTGCTTGATTAAAAAGTCACCAAACAGTTTATGGTTTATGTTTTTTTTTTCTGGTCTCATTTGAGTCTAGTGAGACCTCCAGGGTGACCCAGAGTGCCATGAAGACAATAACCGACAGTCCCTGACTGACAGAGGACCAGAATAGAACAAAGCCAGAAAGAAAACTGCTCATAGAGATGTCTGGCAATCTGTCTGGCAAACCTCTACAGCTGAAGGTAGACGAGGAGCGATAAGTAAGCAAGTAATAACACAGATAAATAATGATTAACTACAACTGACTATAACAATAACCAATGATCATATCTGAAAAACGAATGACAGTAGCTGTTTGCGTCATATGTCTAACAGCTGTAAACCCTTACCTCTCGTCTTGCGACAGCCTTCTGCATGGCGATATCGTCTTCTTCGGATGAAGATTTGGGCACGGCTGCTCCTTTCAAAGGAACTGCGGTTCGAACTTCCGGACTCAGAGTTTGTTTAATCTCATTGAAAGTGGCATATGGGTTAATGTTCCCTTCTTCTTCTGCAAGAAAAAGCATAACATAAATTCTGAAAAAATAATTATAAAGACAATCTGCCAAATATATACAATTATTTTGGAAGATAACGGTAAAAATAATTTGCCAGATAGTAAAGGTGAAAAAAAAATGCAAAATATTCAAAATAAAAATAAAAAATGTCAAAAAATCTAAATTCTTAGAAAAAAAAAGTAAAGACTGGCTGAGGACAGAATCTATATTGCACATGAAATTGCAGACTACATGTAACAATTAATGGTATGATTGTCTGAAATAACTAGCTCCTTTTTTCTGGAACCCGAACCCACCAGGTTAGCAGACGAATTACCTTATAATCCACCACAACTCTCAGAAACCAAAAAGCAGAAGATTTAAAAAAAAAAAAAAAAACACAAACCTGAACGACCAAAACTGCCATTGTCGCTGGTAGTTTTATTGCTGCCATCGATCAACCAGGCACTGCTGTTACCTGGCAAATTATCGTCACTCTGTAAGGAGATGAGCAGGTTGGCATTTCTCTGTTTGCTGATGTGGTCAGGAATTGTACTGCTACTACTGCTGTCCAGCTCTGTGTTCAGGCGTTTGTCCAGGTCATTCATAAGTGAAGTCTCCGCAGTGATGTCTCTACGTAAGTTTGCATTGTGTTCTGTGAAAGATAGCAGAAATGAAGATGAGGGTAGAAACAAAATGCGAAACATTTTTAATTCTTAGAAAATAAAGCTAAAGACAATCTGAAGAACATAGTCTATGTGAAATTTTAGATTTTATATAACAAGTAATGGTAGGATGTACCAGAAACTCAGGTATGCATGGACTGATGACACCAAAATGAAAAATCTTTAACTATTTTAAATTAATTTTAGAGCAACTCACTGTACATGCAGCGATTATTACCCCCACTATACCTCTTTAGATTCCTTATGTAATAAAACCTCGCTAACATGAATTCCAAGGATTGAAAAATCAACACCTTGTGTTAAAAAATACACCTGTGCTAGTTAGGAACTCAAATTAATACATCCCTGCTTGGACCAATATTTTTTTCATGTTAAAAAGGTTCTACTATACGTCATCATCATGTAGCAGGTCCTTTGCAGAACGTCGCTCTCATCACAGTCTGCCTGAAAGAAACTCGGTCTCTCGCCAGTTCTCCCGCCTCATGTTCTTTCATACTCAAGGAGTCACTTATATCCTGTGTCCATCTTCATGTCGGTCGGCCCCTGCCCCTCCTTCCTGGTACCATGCCTTCTGCTATAATTTGTTCCAATCTGTCGTGGTACTTGATATGACCAAAATATTTCAGCTTCCGAGAAAGGATGCTGTTTATTTGCCAGTCTTCCTTGATGTTCAGATCTACTATACATGGATCAACTAAATTACCAAAATGTTTGTTATTTATGTTTCAGGCGAGTGTCTAGCCACTACACCACCCTTGCACCCTCATAAATATGGGTACTACCAGGTAATTTCTATAATTTAAACAATCTGGCATGGTCTCCATGTGTGTTTTAGTATTTCGTTGTTGGGTGAGGAGGTTAAAAAAGGAGGAGGGAGGCTGGGGGATCAAAGAGGGTGGGGGTTTGGGGAAGAATAAATTCATCACCATCTATTAGGCCTGGTCTTCGAAGTAAGTCTGGATCTGCCTGAGAGGTGAGTAACCAACAGTTTGCATAAAATAAGCCATATTTGTAACACAGATGCGAATGCAAAACTCAAGTATTGGAGCAAGACCAAAGTCTAGAAGGGGATGAACAACCAGAACTTTGTGCCAAAGTTTACAGCCGGTGACCATCAATTAGAAGAAAAAAGCAACAACAAACAGGTAATGTTCTTTTATTCTGAAACCCAACAAGAAAATAAAAAATAAAATAAAAATGTTACCTTTGTATCTAAGTCTGTCTTTGCGACGACGACAAAACAAGAGCACAGCCACTAGAACGGAGAACAGGAAGACTACAGCCGCACAAATTGGCACCATCAAGTAGGCTTTCTCATAGAACTCTGCCTCCTGCTTGTGCAGAACTTTCAGCGGTTTAATTGTGCCTGTTGAAAAACAAATCAGTAAGTAAATAAGTAAAGAATTGTTTTTCTTATCATCATCATCCTGTAGAGCAGTTATACATCATACAAAGCTTGCAATCTAGTCCCTCATTCTGAGTTATGAGTTGGGCTAATTAATCTTCATGCACCCTAGAAATGCCCATAGGTGCTTAGATTCCCCCTTCAACATACATATCAATGTGCGACGGTTAATAGTGCCAATCCTATGCTGGTTAACAAGACTTCTTATACAACCGGTGTGAGTCTCATGCATAGCTGTGCTACTCTTTACTATCAATTTTTGCATCCTTAGCAGTAATATAGAGATGCTGCTCCCAAAATCCTTCTCTAAGGGCATAAATATTGCCAGCATGACCCTTAGGCTGGCCATCTGCAATAGAGGCAGAACTGGCCAATCTATCAGCTCTTTTATTACCAATGACACCCGTATGCCCTGGGGACAAAGATGAAGGTCATCCATTCTAATCAATCCTGTGCAATCTTTTCAACATCATGGATAGAATCCAGTCAGGCATCCTTAGCCTCTCTTAAAAATGTTTGCTCCACAATTTCTCTCATTTTCTCAGTCCATTTGTGTCCCGCTTTGGTGTCTGTTTGGTGATTCTCTATTCACTTCTCCTGATGTCGGCAACCCATCACACTTATTTTTACAGAATCAACAAACTCCAGAAGCTTTTTCAAAGCTAACTTAAGAATACCCCTGTAAGTTTTTCATGTCTAAAAGTAGAACTTGTTTTTTTAAACTAGCAAACTGATAATTAGGGATTTTACAGCACAGAAATACGTCATCATCACCATCAATTTCCACTTATGCCATTCAGCATTGTGGAAAGGAACAGTTTGCGATCCATTGCTTGATAGGCAGCAATGTCTATTGTCATGCCGTGTCAGTGTAGAAGCTCTTTAATGTCATCAATAAATGTTCTCCTAGGGCAGTCTCTTGCTTTCACTTCAGATCTTTTCATGTAACAATAATATGTAACAATCATAAATACGGAGGCACTGTTAGACATACTTCCAGCAAATGTGAGAGTTGCAAACTTGAGCTGTGTGGAGGTGGAGCCTGCATCACTATGTGCAACAACATCCATGATATACCAGGTGGCCGGAGAGAAGTCTTGCACCACCAGTAAGGTCTGCAACAACAGAATTTATCATGTTGAGTTCAAATCTTTTATATCCAGTTTTCTTACTGTTTCTCTCTCTCTCCCTCACTCTCTTGCCCTCTCTCTCTCTCTTTGGCTCTTACCCTCTCTCTCTCTCACCCTTTCTCTCTGTCTTACCCCCTCTCTCTCTCGCCCTCTCTCTCTCTCTTGCCCCTCTTTGTTTCTCTCTCTCTTGTACTCTCTCTCTCTTACCCTCTCTCACTCTTTCTATGTATGTCCAAATGACCCAAAAAGCTGTGTTGATAGAGTAGGGTCTTCCCCATGTGGATTCAAGGCAAGGACCCAGTTTTGAGGGAAAACATAAACACACCCTCTGTCCCTAACAAATATGCAGTAAAAGTCAATTAAATTCAGCTTCCTTCTAGAATTCTCATGTGAAATATACCCTGTCCATTTTCTCATAACTTTTGGCCACCTACGCAAATTTCGTGCTTGCCTCGTAAAGTTCATGTTTACTTCAACTTGACACTCAGTCTATTCACTCATACATAATTCCTAAGACCACCTATTCTGCATAGTTTACGAAAATAAGACATGAAAGAGAAAATGACTCATTACATACACACAGACCAAATGTAAATGTAAAAGCAGACCCCAAAAAAAAATTTCAAAAGATCAAGACACTTACAGTGTTTGGCAGGATGTTATTATTAACCAGCTGCCAGATTTCATCTCCCCACACGTGGTAACGAACAGAGAATGTGCTGATAGGACAGCCAGATGTCTGCCAGGAGGTCAGGTCAAGGGTCACAGACGTTGCATTCACAGAGGCCAGTAGCATGCTCTGAGGGGGTGCAATGGGAGCTGAAAAATATATGTTTATAATAATGAGGCTATAAATAATATTTGTCAAACAACCAAATAATTCTTTTTCCCTCTGCCTCTCTGAAACACACATACGTATACACTCAGATAAACAAATATATAGCACTTGGGAATTTTGTATTTCTTACAGAAAAGATTAAATTTTTCCACAGTTCCCATGTTCCAGGCAGCAGCTATGGAGTATGTAAGGTTCTTTTCTTTTAGTTCACCCCATTTTAGGGAAGCTGAGACTTCGCGGGGAGTTTCTGGGAAAGTCCAACAGTATAGGGGTGTTGGGGTGTTAAATGAAGGCTGACTAACACTAACCCTAACCCTCCCCCCCCCCCCACATAATATTAAACTTTCCCAGAAACTTCCCCATGAAGTACCAGAGCCCCGAGATGGGGGGAACTAAAAGAAAAGTACTGTATGTAAAACCAGTATTTAAGTTGCATGTCCACAGAGAAACATGGCAATCCTTGGAAAGTTAGCCAGACTATGGCTAGACCACAACTCTGAGAGCGGCTTCAAGGTGAGTACGGAGAAAGAAGCTCCAGAGTGAAGCTGATAAAAAGGAGGACATGAGGCCAGCTGTATGCCCTCTTTGATTGTTCTTGGTTACCCTCAAGGATTGTGTTTTTGTTTTCTCATCTTGTCTAGTTCTTACAATACAACCTGGCATAGAAGTGAGTATTGGGTCCTTGGCCCTAGACGTTGTTACTTCTTCTTCTGCTCTTTATCCATCCCATAGTGGAGCATGGGCACTCAACCAACTCACGCCAAGTCGTCCTATCCTTTGCTATTGCATACAGCTCATCACCTGTCCTATCTATTTAACTTCACTCTCTAAATTCCTTCTCTATGTGTTGTTTTTGGTCTACCTTTATATCTATGCTCCTCTGGGTTTCTACTGCTGTGACATTCTAGTTATTCTGTTCCCAGGTTTCTTCAACATGTGTCCTATGCCACATCAGCATCTTTTCTTAACCTCCTGATTCAATGAAATTTGTTGAGTTCTCTCCCAAAGCTCAACATTAGTGGCCCAGAACTGGTGACTCTGTCGGTTATTTTATAGTTCTTATCTCCCCTTTACCAAAATTACTTCCCTTGACAAGCTCAATAACTATTTTAGGTTCTGATTTGTTTTGAAACAAATACCATAGCTCAAATAACTGACAAAATCTTACAGAACAAGTCAACAAATGCACAGAAACATACCAGTATAGCTCAGACAACTAACAGAAACTTATAGAACAAGTTAACAAGTGCACAGAAACATACCAGAACCATTTGTCCGCGCTGTGACAGTCTCAGAATCCAAACTGTCACCCAGCTTGTTAAAAGCATGGATGTTGAATTTGTACTGTGTGCCACACATTAAGTTGTTGGCAATGAATGTCCGGTTCTGAGGTCCTAGAGTCAAAGACTTCCAGCCGTTGTGTTCTTTCTTGTAGTTCAGAAGAAAGCCTGCAAAACAAATATTTAATTACTTAACATATACACGTTCTGTTAAAAGCTTCTAACCCTATCCTTTCTTTTTGTTGACACAGTCAATTATTTTCATACTTCCTTCTAGTTTTGTATTAATAGACTCGTTTGTTACAATAACTCCTATTTTTAGAATACCTTTACAGGAACAGCTGTGTGTGCACAAGGCAGCCACCAGATGTGCCAACACTAACAGTTCCCTCCCAGAACTGCAGCTTGGCATGAATAAGAGGGGAAAGAACTCTCATTGTGTGGGCATATTTATGATAAGTTCCACATAGCTATTATCAGGTATAATCAAATCTTATATAATCAACAACACTGTTTATAACTTACTCATTATCAGGTATAACTCATCCAACAACATGTATAACTTACCCAGTATTGGGCTGCCTCCATTGCTGCCAGACAACCAGTTAACCTGAATTGTTGTTGTAGTGGTCAGTACCAGGTAAAGATGAGGAGGATGTGGAGGAGCTGCAGGTACACAAACATAAACAATGAAGTAAACACATCAGTAAATTTATGAAGATATTTTTTAGAAAAGTACACCTCACTTTTTCTACTGCTCCTCTTTCCCTATGCCCTGCTTTGACCTTCCTTTTTCTTACCAATCCTTGACCTCAGACTTATTGAAATGACTGAAAGAAATGATTATATGGTATATAAAAATAGTAAAGTATGCAGTAAAATTACAAGGGACATTTAATTGTATATCCCAATTATAACCCTGAAATTTGAACTAGATATGATTGTTGTGAAAATACTCCTATTACTATTCTATCCTTCCCATGTTCTTTCATTCTTCTTTGTTGTCATTCTCTATCTTTGTCTCGTCTGTTATCTCCTTTTCATACTTTACTAATTCTTACAGCTCAAGATATTAGAGGAAGAGAATAAGAAACAGAAGAAATTAGGAGTTGTGGTAAGTTTAAAAAAAACAAAAAAACAGGGGGTTGAAACCTCTGACCATTGAGCAGACAGGTAAGCTACCGCATCATCACAGCCCCCAGGTCACTTAAAAAAAGATTAATTTGTCTATTCTTTTTTTCCCCACAATGGGGCCCCGGAACCCACAAGGGGACATCATTGGTGTGAAAAGGGTTCTTAACTTAATTCCTGTACAAAATTCCCACTGACTATATTTAGTATTGCAGAAAAATAACAGTGAATATTATTAGCCTATGAAGTTGCTAGCAAGCAGCTGTCCCTAGACAAGAATGATTACATTGGAAAAATGCTACATCTCTACTTAAAAATAGCAGTTAGATACTTACTTCCTTTAGGATCGCCAACTGAAAAAAAAAAAAATATATATATATAAATATATATATATATATATAAATGAGATAAAGAATGGAATTTATCAACATAACTACACAATACAGTAAGGCAACACAGAATCTATAAATTTTAGAACATTTCCCAATCATTGATGAAGAGAATGCAACAGCCAATGAATGCTTGGGCTAGTTTGTGTAGTGCTTCAACGGAGAGGTGACAACATTTTTTTTCATCTAATCATTAAGAAAGAAAATAGGAGCATTTGGGGCAAAATTTTATAGAAAGATTCTCAGAATATCATGGAACATGAAGGTGAGTAATATTAATATCCTACAAATCTAAAGAGTAAGAACAGGCAGATAGACTAGCTGGCTCTGCACAACTTGGTGGAACACTGATGCATAATAAGGCAGACGTGGTTAGTGCCTTGTGGGAGAGCGTGTACAGTTCGGAGGAGCAGATGGATCACCACAGTCTGGTGAGATTGATGCAGGGGGGAGTGGCAGGAGGTTCTGGCAGATGCTCGAGGCTCAGAGGAAAGGCAACACAGACGTTTAATCAGAATGCTACTGGCACCATTAGTTATCGGAACTCTTTGCTGAAGATGGGGTCAGAGCAGTTATGGGAATGCCCAGAGTGCTGTGATGTCGGTTCTTGAATCAAATCAAATCATTAAAGAGTAATTTTTCTGTCTCAAATACCCTAGATCTGCCTCACGGTCACTTTCACTGGCTAGTAGGTCCTTTGTCGCTCCCATCACAGCCTGCCTGAAAGAAACCCAGTCTTTTGCCAGATCTCCCGCCTCGTGTACTTTCCTGCCCAAGGTGTCTCCTATCCTGTGCCCATCTTCATGCTGGTCTGCCCCTGCCCCACTCGCCCAGTACCATGCCCACTGCTATTGTTTTTTCCAATCCACCATGGCATTTGATATGACCAAAATATTTCAGTTTCCGAAAAAGATACTGTTTTATTCTTTCAGTCTCAAGGGGTTTAGCAACAGAGGCCTAAGTGGTGGTAAAGAGAGACAAAAATCAGCACATCGTGCTTCACTGAACTTCTAGGTAGGAACCTATGAAAGTATGATGCGTTCCTAGGGACTGAAAGAGTTAAGAGCGAATTTTTCCGGATGTTTAAACTTTTTAGGATGTCAATAATTACTTTCTTTTTGGTGCATAGTATTCTGAGGACCTTTCTGTAACACTTCAGCTCAAATGTTCCTATTTGCTTTCTTAATGATCACAGGATAGTGTGGGACTCAAATAATCATTGTGTTGAAACATTATGTACACTATAATGAACTTCAGAGTAACAATAACAATAAGATTTGCACCTTTTTATTCTGTGTCTGATTTGAAGCCATAGTTTGTATTACAATGATAAGCTCACTTAAACTTTCAAAGCTAGTGTGACATGGTAAAAATATAAAATAAAAGTTAAAAAAGTTGTGAAACAAGAGTTCTTAAGATAAATTATATAACTATACATGAAAAGTAATAAAATAAAAAGAAAATGTGTGCAAAAAGTAACTGCATACACAAAAATATAAAATGTAATGACACAGAGATTATGTGTCAAAAGTAGTAGTATATAGGGTTGTAATAATTCCTCAATTTTGGGCAAGTGCCCTCATTTCATAGGTTCATCTGAGCATCCACAAAATGGTGGATGTATGGCAACCCCAGTAGTAAGTGACTTTGTAATAGAACAATCACTTCAAAAATGGAAGTTCTGGGCTCAATTTCAATGAAATGTCTCACTGACCACAGCAACAATTTTAATTTTTAATTTATTGTAGAGCATGTAAAGAAAAAAATAAATAAAAAACTTGCACTACCAGTATACATCCATGGGCAGAAATTAAATCATAAAACATGAAGAATCACTGTGTAAAAATAAAAAATTGAACAAATTTAATGGAACAAAACAATGTGAAAAGCAGGGAATAAAAAAATATGAGAAACTGTATTGGAACAAGACTGCTGACCTTGTACACGAATGGTGAAGACAATCTGACTCGTTCCATGTGGGTTCTCAGCAACGCAGGTGTAGTTTGCTGCATCGGGTCCCGTCACGGACGAGATGTGCAATGAGCCATCTTCATTCACTTGAAATCTCTCAGAGTTACTGATTGGCTGATTTCTGAAAAGGCATCAGTATGCAATAACATGTCATCTTCTTGAACAAACTTGTATTTGAACAATAATTAATAACTACATAGGTGATCTTAAAAAATTTTCACATTAAAAAAGAAAAAAAAATGTTCCTGGCAAGTAAAAAGATAATGTATGCTGTTTATTGTATTCAATGTATTTTTGTTTTCCTTGTGGGTTCCAGGACCCCACTGTAGCAAAAAATGGAACAAACCCACTGTCCTCTAAAAGCTTGGGTGCTTTATTATCATCCTACCCCAAACAGGGGAAATCCAGGGGTCACGGGACAGTCTAATATTTCAGGGGGTGGCAGATAGGCTACATGCAGTCGTGGGACCTAGGTTGCACTCTTTCGTGGGATGTAGGTGGGTTGGTGTTAGGGCCAGTTCTATATGTTTTGGGGTCATTAAAAGCATCAGAAAGCCAGGAAACTCAGTCATACCACCCTCTAAAATGTTGGACTGTCCTGTGACGTCATCTGGGGTAGGATATTTATAAAGCACCAAAGCTTGTCATAAGAGTCAACTAATTACTGATGTTTCCTTCAAAGTCAGAGAGCATCTGCCTGAAAGGCACTAGACAGACCATTATCTTAGTAAGCAAACTACTATGCCATTGCAGTGTTAAAATTTTGTGTGTGGATATTTTTGGCTAACACTAGGATAGCAACTTTATGTGTAACTTGGAATAACGACGTGAAGAAAAAAACAGCTGATACCTGACTCTCCATTGAACTGTTGGCTTTGGCTTGCCGACAGTGATACAGGGCAGTGTAACATCTTCATGCCACAAAACTGTCAGAATGTCGGAAAAACTGGCAATCCTTGCTGGGGCTAAAATTAAAAAAAAAAAATTACTAAAATGTCAAACTTTGATCAAACTTTGTCAGATGCATTAACCATATTAATATCTTCACAGCATATAAAAAAAAAAAAATTAAAATAGCAACAAAAGTCTAAGTAGTCACAGATACACTAATACAGAAGCACTCTGGCCAATTCCAACCTAAATGAAGACAAAGCTAAAGCTGTATAGTACATAGGAAGATATGGACTGCACGACAGTTTTCGCCAAGGCTACCGGCCTCCTGTATACATTTTCTGACAAAAGGATCAAAGAAGAAGAGGAATGATACAGCAATGAAAAAATGAATTAAAAAACAAATTGGCCATACTGCATGTATTTACCATTTTGGAGAGCAATGTAGGAGATAGAAAATTGGCAGAAAAGTGGGGATACAGGAAGGTTGCATGGCTACAACATCCTCACAAACAAGTTAGGACGTTCATTTTTGCCCCCAACAGAAAAAAGTGTATCAACTTAACAAGGAATCAAACATGGTCCCCTGCATGATAGTTTAGTATTCTAACCACCTGGCCAGCGACTAATCAAAGTGATAAATAACAAGTAATTACATAATATTATCATGTTTCTCCTCCTCGTCATCATCATCCTGTTTTGCCAGTATATGTCACAGAGGGCTTGCAGTCTACTCCTCCATTCCACTCCCTCCTGTGTAATCCCTTCGATAACATGGATGGAATTCTTCTTCTGCTTCTTCATATTCAACAGCTGTAAACTTCAGTGGAAAGTTATGGCTGTTTGTCCATTTTTGGAATTTAGTATTGTTTCAGAACAAGAGTTCTGTTAACACATCCGTTTTACAGATCTCGCTTATTTGTATGCCGAGTGATGGTCTCTCGCCTCTCAGGCAGATGTACATACTTGTTAAAGGACAGTGTGTCTATTCTTTTTTTTTTCTTCCTCTCTCAATGGGGCTCCGGAACCCACACAGGAAGAATGGAATATAGTCCAATGCCTCTGGCCTCTCTCACCAACAACATTTTAGAGTTTTTTTCAGATGCCCTCGCTTCCTCAATCCTTGATTTCTAATTTCCGCGCCTGTTTGGTGATTCACAGCAGAATAATTAGCATAAAATAATAACAACCATCGTTTTATGTGACTTGTCCACTTACCCACAAGTTTGTCCACTTACCCACAAGTAAAGTTTGTCCACTTACCCACAAGTAAAGTTTGTCGACTTACCCACAAGTAAAGTTTGTCCACTTACCCACAAGTAAAGTTTGTCCACTTACCCACGAGTAAAGTGCTAGATCCGATATACTTTGTGGTCCTCCCCTCTCCCATCACTGTGGATGCTGAGGCACGAAAAGCGTATTCTCCTCCCCGCGACAGACCTCCCATGATGTAGTGGGTGACATTTGGGGGGAGGTCAATGACAACATCTTCCACCTGGCAACACACATGATATTTTCATGTAAACAAACATCAAGGTGAGAGAGAGAGAGAGAGAGAGAAA
The DNA here is from genome assembly GCA_905116865.2 of Candidula unifasciata. NCBI lineage: Eukaryota > Metazoa > Mollusca > Gastropoda > Stylommatophora > Geomitridae > Candidula > Candidula unifasciata. The sequence goes on along the minus strand of CAJHNH020001391.1, from coordinate 20,341 downwards.
GAGAGACAAAGGGAGGCAGAGAGAAACGAACAAATGAATGAATGAACAAACTTTATTCCAAAGGGTCTAACGGGTTGGGGGGGGGGGGGAACGGAGGTGTTAAAATCTTACACTAAAGTAGCAGAGGCCGTGTCAGCATAGTCGATAGGAGACTCGCTTTCAAGACTCGCTGCAGTCCAAGGCTGGTGTTTGAAACCGGACGGTTCCCGGGGTTCACTCAGCCTCTAGAAAATGAGTATCAGAGTTAACACTCTGGGGTAAATGGAGGAATGTCGCTGTAGCTACAGAGTTACGTGCGAACGTCGACACAGGCAGAGAGTTTCTTATCAGCTGTCCGTAATGGTGGCAGAGCACTTATGGTTTATAACCGTGTGCAATGACGCTGGTTCACATCTCCCGACTTGACCTTTTCACCTTGACTTAAGTAGGTGACTACACAGGGGGTCTCAGTGGAGTGGTGAAGTGGTCAAGCCATTTACCTCGCAATCTGAAGGTCATGGTTCATTTCACAGCCGCGTAGTTCAGTTCATGAGTGCAATTTTTATGGACTTCCCTGCTGATCATTGCTAGAGCTACGGAGTTCATGCTTTGTGCCATGCTCTCGCCGTTCTGCAGAGAGAGACCAAGCCATACGGGATAAAACCTGAAGTAATGAAGTCGATCCAAATGAAGTCGATAATCTTTAATCTTTTTTAGGTGATTACACAATAAAGAACTTACCTCTGGAGAACTCTGGTTGTTGAAATATAACGAGTATTTGGTCAAGACACCGTTGGGTCTTGTTGGCGGAGTCCATGATACCATGATGGCGCTGTCATTTGTGGCCAGGGCCTTGATGTTTGCGGGGGCATCTGGGACTGGATTACAAGACAGCAAAACAACATTGTCAGCTTTGACAAAGTTCCCCAGGAAATATACATGTGTGTGTGTATGGTGTGTGTGTGTGTGTGCATGCGCATGTGTGTGTGTGCACACATGTGTGTGCATGTGGTGTGCACTTACATGCGCATGTGTGTGTGTATTTGAGTGAAGTATGTCTTTCTATTAAAATGTGGTTATCTTTTCTCTTTTAGTCCAAAACTACAAGTAATGTGTGATTTTGCTGTTTCCAGTGATTCTAAATTATCACATAATATGATCTTGTACTTCTAACTTTTGGTAAAAAACTGAAATCTTGGGAGATAAAAATTTCTTTGCAATCTAGCAAGGCACGTGATGATAGTGATGAAATTTTTTTTTTGTATGCATCTGACTATTCTTTGATTTACTGAACTGCTTTGACGTGACTCAAAGTCTACGACTGTCTAAAGCTGATCTAAACTTTTCCTCAATCCAGTCAATCACGATTTTAATTTGTCATCCCATTCCTGCAACTTACATGTTGTGTAGGAGATAAGTTTTTACATAGACATCCCAAAAAAATAACATGACCTCATCTTCATTAAATGCTAGCTGGCGTAGGCATTTACGCAGCTTCACAGATCTTGGTCTTTGGTCTTAAGCCATCCACCATAATTTCTTTGGGTCTGCCGGGCCTCTCTTACCAGTGATTTTTTCAGTCCTCAGGATATTTTCTAGTGCTCGTTTTCTATCACATGACCAAAGAGCCTGTTTGTCTTCTTCTCATTTTTGTATATACTATTCTATTTTCACTGGCCATTTCCAGGCATTCATTGTTAGTTATTCTGGCAGCCAAAGGTATTCACAACATTCTTCTTAAGAACCCCATCTCACTTGGCTCCAAACTTTCTTAATTTGTTTGCTCACATTCCAAGATTCACTGCCATACAACAGAACAGATATGATATAACATTTCCATACTCGTTTTCTGATGTTTAATGAGAATGATTTATTGCATAAAATACTTTTCATCTTCTAAAATGCTGCCTTTGCCTGGACAATTCTGCTCTTAATTTCCTTCACACATTGTCCATCTGATGTTAGGAATGACCTACCATCTTTTAATACCTTGACATAACATGTACAACACATTTTTCAAACGCCTAGAATTAACCAAACCTACCATCCTCTCTTGTCCTGACATAAACAGATGTGCTCCGAACCCCCTCTCCCTTTCTGGTGTATGCCAGCACCTGGATGCTGTAGTTAGTAAACTTTTCCAGACCAAACAAAACAATCTCCAACTGGGATGACGTTTGGAAATTGGCATCACTTTCATCTGAAACACAAATTCACAATATTTTCGGTAAAAAAACAAAACAAAAACGTGAATAAACACAAATGTTTAATCAGTATGTGTAAGTACCATTGCTATTGTATCCTCACTTTTATTCTTCTCTATGTGGATTCCAGGGCCCCAGTGTGGGAAAAACAAGCATGTCTTAGGTTTCGACTTAATGGGAGCTTCCTTTGAAATCAGAGTGCTTCAGAGGCAAGTAACCACCAGTCTGCATACAGATCTGTAAAGCGGATATGCATGTAACACTCAGGTTTTGGAACTAGAATAAAGTACAGAGGTGAATGAACCAACCAAGACTTTCCGCCGGAGTTGACAGCCAGTGATTGCAAAGAATAAGAAGAAGAAGATTTGGTGCTGGCATCACTGGATTCACTCTCAATGTTCTTAAAATAGCCCAGCAGTCGTTCAGATGACAGAAATCTGCATGTAATACTTGAATGTATTTGTGACATCTGAAACCAACTATGGTTTAACTAACCTTCGTCCAGCCTCACAGGCTTGTAGAGAATCTTGTAGCCCTGCAAAATGCCATGTAATGTGAAAAGAGGTGGAGGTGACCATGCTACTTTGATGCTGTCAGAACTCAGTGCGGAGGCTTGGACACCTTCAGGTGGCTGACTGGGCACTGCAGAAACAAATCGGTGAGATTTTTGAGTTACTGTTGTGTTATATTTCGTATGCGAATGAAAATGTGATAGTGAGCTAAAATGCTAGGTATTCAGTGATCAATACTATGTTAAAGTTGTTATTTAATGTTAACACAACAGGCAGTTTGTTAAAATAACATTGTTAACATTAGTTATAATGAGGGTTTTGTTCTGGTGAAATGCAGTACTGGCATCTTTTTAAAGCCTATGTTTTCAGCACTACTATACTAATGGCCTCTCAATAACACTTTCAAAGTACAGGGTGGAAGAGGTAAGAGGCAGACCAAGAAAGACAAGGATACAGAATTTGACTTTCATACTAGAGACATCATTGCAGATATAGATAATCTATTTCAAGCGAACAAAAGAAGAAGAAGAGGAATCTGACTGACCGGGCAGGCCTCAGGAATGCAACCATGAAGTCAAGTACATCTGACCATCAAAGGTGGAAGGAGCTGATCAGACAGTCAACAACAACTGGTGATCCAATGATGCCCAATGTTACGAGATGATGATGATGATGATGACTATCATAGACACTTTCCTAACCTTTGACTCCCCCTTTCCACCAGTATAATTTTATAAAGTGTTAGATCTCTTAATATGACCCAAAAACTTCACTAGTCCTTTCCTTTTGTTTTTTAAATTTCCTTCTGCGACTCTCTTTTTACTGCCAGTCTCCCCAGAAGCTCTGTATTGAAATAATATCCTCCCTGTGTGGGTTCCTAGACCCCACTGGCAGGACAAGAACAGACCCACTTTATGTCAAGCACATTGCAAGAGTCAACTAATTTGGGGTTTCTTTCGAAAACGGAGTATATCTGCCTGAGAGGCAAGGAACCAGCAGTCTGCATTTAAATAAGCCAAATCTGTAAAATAGATTTACATACAAACTCAAGTTCTGAAATGAGATTAAAGTCCAAAAATGGCTGACACAGTTTACAGCAGGTAGACACAAAGGAGGAGGAGGAGAAGGAGGGGGAGGAGGAGAAGAAGAAGAAGGAGAAGGAGAAGGAGAAGGAGGAGGGAGGAGGAGGGGGGAGGAGGAGGAGGAGGAGTAGAAGAAGAAGAAGGAGAAGAAGAACAAGAAGAACAAGACCAACACAAGAATGCATTTTGTGCACTCACCATCTTCCAGCGTGAATACATTGACATTAGCGGAGGCTGGGCTGATGCCCTTGATGTTGTAAGCCTTCACATGAACTGTGTATTGTGTAAACTTCTTCAACTTGCTGATGGTATGTTCAGTAGCAGTTCCTCTCTTTTCTGCGCCAGCTTGCACTTCATGGGTCTCATAAATAAACTGGGCTGGGCTTTGAGTTTCTTTATAACCGATGTAATATCCCAGAATTTTGCCATTCTGAAAGCCAATCACTGGTGGCTGCAAACAGAACAACAGTAGAATTTACATTTATGTCAATGGTGACTGAGTACAGAATAACATTACTAAAGTAATTTAAACAACAATATCCTGTTCAACCCATCAGGGTTATAATTAAAATTTATAAATTTTTTTCTATTTCAATAATGGATATTGATGCCTATCAATTATATTCGGTTGTTCAAGTTTTTATAGTATATACTGATGATTTTATAAATAGTAAAAAAAAAATAATAATAATTTATAACTAAACTGGAAAAAAATATTAGTATAACAGATTATTACAAAAGCATTCATTTTCAAAACTGCTTGACTCCCCCCCCCCCCCCCCCCCCCCCCCCCCCCCCCCCCTGAACTTCCTTGCAACTCTTCCCCGAAAGTGTGTGGTTCCAGGATCAAAACCACTGCTCTAGCTGCTATTCTTCTCTAGCTCTCTTATGCCTTCACATTATACATACAGACCAGAGCAAGTCATTATTCTACACCTTAGAACAGAAAACGGTCAACTTCACAACCACACAAAATTACATAAAATAAAAGATTGGCCAATCAGCCATGTGCACATGTGGACTGACACCTGAGACAACAGATCCTGTCCTCCACGACTGTCCCAAATGAAACATATCAAGGCAAAACTTTTGGCCAAGAGAAACATCGGTGCAAGCCAAACTTTACGGGTTGCTGGCTGAATTATAGAAGACAGTGAAGTTTATACTAGAAACAACATTAAAGATATAGATAATCTATTTCAAGCGAATGAAAGAAGAAGAAGAAAAAAAAGAAGAAGAAGAAGAAGAAGAAGAAGAAGAAGAAGAAGAAGAAGAAGAAGAAGAAGAAAAAGAAGAAGAAGAAGAGGAATAAGATTATACATAATGACAGCTGTGAAAAGATCTAAATTTAACAGTTGCGTTGATCAAGAATTGATATCACAGCACTCGGGGCATTCCCATGCATGATCCGTCCCCATCTTCATCCTCATCATTAACAGTTGACACACATACCTCCCAGATCACTTTCAGTGCCTGTGAGCCAACTGCTTGTACTGTGACCCTGTCAGGTGGACCATTAGGTGCTGCAAGGAAAACAAGAGTTAACCAATTAGAAATATTCCTCAACATAAAACATCCATCAACATAAAACAGTCATCAACATACAACAGTTATCAACATAACACATTCATTAGGATAAAATTGCCATTAATGTGAGACATCCATCAACATGAAAACACTGGAGAGTATTGCTGTTGTTTATGTTATTTTTATGTCTGTATATAGTATTTGTTAAGACTGTTTGTTAAAACTGGCCAAATTTACATCTGTTAACATCAAGTTTGTTTTGTCTATAAAATGACAAACTAATATATAGCAAGAGAGAGAGAGAGAGAGGGGGGGGGGCAGAGAGAGAGAAAGAGAGAGAGAGAGAGAGAGAAAGAGAGAGAGAAAGAGAGAGAGAGAGAGATGGATGTAGATGGAAAGAGAACTCAGATGGAGGGTGGGAGAAAGAAAATGAGAAAAGGAGGGTGAGTGAGAGGTAAGAAGAGGCAGACAAAGGAGGAAGATTGAAAGAGCTAGACGGAAGAGGAGAGAGGAGACAAATAGATTTGGCGAGGAGGGAGAGTAAACAATTATACATAAAATCAAACTAAACTTGAGAAAACAATAAACCAAACACAAAAAGAAAAAAACAAACATTTGATATACCTTCTTCTTCTGTCTGAGCTTCGACAATTTCACTAGGGTCACTGTATCCGACAGAGTTATTTGCCAGGACTCGGATGTGGTACCTGAAAGATGGAAGTAAGTTCGACAGCAAAGCCAACTGCTGCGACCTGCCCACGGTGATATTCGGAAGTAGTCCTTGCCAGATTTCTGAAAACAAGCAATTTATGATGTTACAATCTGCACACATGATAGATCCTGCATCATCACTATCATCATCAACTGCTCTGCTGAAGAGTATAGGGCAAACATGCATCTCCCAACTGTTTGAGATCTTTTCTCCAGGCCATGCCGGCGTAGTGGCTAATTAACAGGCAGACAGATTGGCTGGATCTGCACCACTGAGTCGTGAATTGATACATGACAAGGCAGATGTGGTCAAGGCTCTTTTGGGAACAAGCAACGGAAGTAGAAAAAAAAAAAAGATTATTATGGCCTAGAGAGAATGAGGCACCTGGGTGTAACCAGAGGGTCTGGCCGACTCACTACACTCAAAGGAAAGGCAAGACGGACATATAACCAGATTGTGATTGGTACCAACAGTATTGGAACTCTGTGCTGGTTGCTGAAGATGCGGACGGAGCACACATAGGAATGCCCCGAGTGCTGTGATATCAATTCTTGATTCCACTCAACCCAACTTTTTAATTAAACACAGGATGTATTAATTCATGTCTTAGTCTCAGTCTTAGTCAAGGTTTCAACTTCAATGCAATCGGGGTTTCCCCATACTTGCTCTGTTCCTGTGCAGTGAAAATCAAATAAAACATCCCTCGCTGTTCCATTTGAAAAACTGGGGAACAAACAATTATTCCCGAAACAATCAATTCACGTGCTGCCGCCCATCCATGCCACCACAAAAGAACATCAAGAATCTTGTCCTGCTGTCACCCCCTATCTCTCTTTCATAAATCCTTGCAGTTGTAAATCAAACAAACAAACAGAACGTTCAATTTGTTTCTCTTCTCATGAAGTATAACATTGAAGAAGTGATATACGGCTCCGGAGACATGGTGGTGCTTTAATAATGGGTCAGATTCAAGCCCTTTTAGCACCTTTCAGAGCAGATCAACCAGTGACAGTAAGAGTCAACCAGTGACAGTAAGGGTCAACCAGTGACAGTAAGGGTCAACCAGTGACAGTAAGGGTCAACCAGTGACAGTAAGGGACCCTTTTCCCATGTCTTTAGGCATATTCGGCATATTATGGTAGACCTTTATTTTATAGACCAATCGGCACCTGTTAGGTGATGTGGTCAACATCATGCCGGCCACCTTTACTTCCCAGGACGTTCTCTGGGACCCATTTAAGGTTGTGCTGACCTGGCAGCCAAGGCCATTTAAAAGAAAAAAAAGAAGCCAGGTTTCGTCAGGACTTGAACCCATGACCATCGATCAGCAGACGAGCGTCTAGCCGCTAAACCTTGGTGGCTCCCTACGATCAACCAGAATTTAATTATTAGATCTTAGAAGATCCAGGACGTTACCTATGTCAACACCCTTGTTTCTGCTTATTTGAGAAGTAAAATTTGTTTACTTGAGAAGTATGATTTGTTTATTTGAGAATTTGGATTTGTTTATTTGAGAAGCACGATTTTTTTTAGGTCTAGTTTATTTGTTCGAGAAGCATGATTTGTTTACTTAAGAAGTATGATTTGTTTTTTAAAATTGTTTACTTGAGAAGTATGATTTGTTTATTAAGTACGATTAGTTGACTTGAGAAGTATGATTTGTTGTTGTTGAGAAGTATGATTTATTTATTCCAGAAGTATGATTTATTTACTTGAGAAGTATGCTTTGAGAAGTATGATTTCTTTCAGAAGTATGATTTATTGACTTAAGAAGAATGATTAGTTGACTTGAGAAGTAGGCTTTGTTTGAGAAGTATGATTTCTTTCAGAATTATGATTTTTTGACTTGAGAAGTATGATTGGTTGACTTGAGAAATATAATTGGTTGACTTGAGAAGTATGATTGGTTGACTTGAGAATTATGATTTTTTGACTTGAGAAGTATGATTGGTTGACTTGAGAAATATAATTGGTTGACTTGAGAAGTATGATTGGTTGACTTGAGAAGTATGATTGGTTGACTTGAGAAGTATGATTGGTTGACTTGAGAAGTATGACTTGTTGACTTGAGAAGTATGATTGGTTGACTTGAGAAGTATGATTGGTTGACTTGAGAAGTATGAATTTTTGACTTGAGAAGTATGATTGGTTGACTTAAGAAGTATCACTAACCTGTGTCGTTCTTGTACTGAATTGTATAACCAATGATGGGGCTGTTGCCATCAAATGGTGTTTGCCAAGATACGAAAATACCTCGGCTGGTCACATTCACAACTTCCACCTTTCCTGGAGGCTCCGGGGGCTCTGGTAAACAACATAAATGAAACACATAAGTACTGAATGAAATGTAATGATAAACATCAAAACAATAATGTATATTAACTGTACGGTAAATATTTTTACTTCGCTATCCCCATCTTATCCTGCCTTTTAACTCTTTGAGTTCCAGGGGGTTTAGCATCACAGGCCCAGGGGGTAGTAACAAAATTAATAAAATCGGGGCATCATGCGTTCATTGGGCTTCTAGGTAGGAACCTATGAATGTATGATGCGTTCCTTAGGACTCAAAGAGTTAATCCCACTGTAGAATAAACCCTCTGACAATCTGCATTAAGTCATTCTATCCTTTGGGTGCAGCTCATCCCATGTCCTCCCTCGTATTCAACGCAGTCTCTGGATCTCTTCTGAAGGGATTTTTGCTCTTCTTCTATTTACTTTATGCCCCACGGGTCACAGAACAAGGACTTTCTAGTTATATTATTATCTTGCTTTATGTTAACAAACAGATTACATTGTAAATTTGAAGTTACCATGGTAATCATGTGGCTTAACTTGAATTTCTGGTGGGGAGATGCACAGTAACTTGACAATGTGATTTATGCTTTCAGTAATAATTGTTCATTTTTATGCTTCATTATGTGTTGGCTTAACTCTGTAGTAACCTGCCTGATGAGATACAGCGAAATATGCCTGGCAATAAACTGTGCAATGAATCGTTTGTGACCACATTATTTAAATATATTATTGTCAATAACAATTGTGTTATCAAGTTTCCATTGTGCATACAAAAAACAGACAACATAAACTTCATAAAAATAATGCAAAAAAAAATAAAATAAAAACTAAATGTCTCACCATGAATCAGCAGGTAATTGACAAGTACAGCATTGCCAAATTTGTTTTTGGCATTGCAAGTATAAAAACCAGAATCGGTACGGGTTGTAGGATTCAAGGTCAGCTGGGACAACTTGCCACGAGGAGTCGACTGAGAGACAACAACAGCCCTGTGAAAAACAACAACCAGTGATAATGAAATAGAAGATGCTAAAAATGAAATAAAAGTAATCTATTAATTCCACTGCATGTTATTAACACTCCAAGAAAAATTATATCTTTCACTTTTTGTCTATTTTTCTTTTGATATCTGTACCTTTCACCTCAACACATTTGATTTCAGTAAACCTCTAATTAGCGTCTTGCTTGTTTGGAGGGGGGTGGGGGCAGTAAATCTATTCTAGTTTCCTATAAAAATGGGGCCCCAGAACCCACACAGGGCTGTCCTTAGACAAAGAGTAAAGATGTTAGCTAAATTCAAACAGCATAAAGAACCTATGGCAGAACACTTGCAAGACGGTTAAAGTAAAAATGTTGAGATTATGCTTCTTTTCTGTGGCAACTTATGGTTGTGGGTCACGGACTCTTACTCAATCTGCAAAGACACAGTCAGAGCTTTTGAATTGAAATGCTTCAGTAAAATTCTTAGAACACCACATGGACCAAAAAGAAGAGAAACATCAACATCCTACTTAATTTGAACATCAAGGAGAATCAAGGGCCATCTTTCTCCCATTGTACCGAAATGGGAAGATCACCACTAATGACTGTACATGTAACAAGAATTCTGTCCCCTTATTTGTGTTGTCGGAGACATTGAGAATTGGCTTTTAAGCAACATCCTGTCCCAGAAGGTAAAAAATGATAGCCATGTTAGACATCATACTGGTCTGGAGAGAACAGTGATGGAGGGTGTAGTTTCTGGAAAACCAGGCAGAGGCAGACCTTTGTGGACACAAGACACTGAAGATGCATTGGCTATGAAAGCACATAGGGCTGGAGAACTGGCTAGATAAAGAGACTTTCAGGCGTGCCGTGACGAGTGCCACGTTCTGTAAGAGACGTGTTGATTGACAATGTTAGCTAAATCTGGAATAGGCACAGAAAATGACCACACACAAAAAAAAAAACATTTTTTTTACTCACCTTTCATTGCTGTGGGAGCTGATCGGAGCTCCCTGGAAACTCCAAGAAATCGACAGAGGCTTGTCTCCTACAGCCTGGCATTCCATAGTAATCCCTTGACCTTTCATCACGGTGTAGTTATGTCTGGGTTCATTGAAGCGTGCAGGGACTGTAAAAGGGATGAACAGTTAAATTTAGACTCGCAAGCAGGCCACACTTTCATATTGGTTATTTTCAATTTGGGAGATGCCAGGATGTAGCGGCTAGATGCTTGCCTGCTGATCAGAAGGTCGTGAATTCAGGTCCTGATTGGAGCCACGGCTAAATGCTTGCCTGCTGATCAGAAGGTCGTGAATTCAGGTCCTGATTGGAGCCAGACTTTTTCAAAAATGAACTTGGCTCTCAGGTCGACCCAGCCTTAAATTGGTACCAGGTAAAGTTATGAGAAAAAAGTGGCTGGGGTGATATTGACCATCTACAGAGTGCCGATAAAATACAGATCTAGCCCCATACGCCCAATGTGCCTGAAGGCGTGAAGAAGGGTAATTTATCTTTTACTAACTTACTTATCCATTTTATTACAAAAATATTTTCTGCAGAATGAATATAAAAAAGAATGATGGTTTGAATCAAACATCTGATGCCAGATAATCTGTTTTAAAGCAGCCAGGAACGAATAAATAATTATATTTAACAAAATTTAATACAAACAAGTTGGACATTTTATCTTGCACGTCTTGCAAATCTGGCACATCTCTCTGCATTCACAAATAACTTCATCCTTACATCTCCAAAAATGTTACTGTTAAACTGTAAAATTACATATTTGTGTAATTAGCACAATTTATGACAATGACTTTATGAAGAACAAGGCCAACTTACTATGGACATTAAGATGGATGACTTTGCTGATATCAAAGCCGACTCCATTACTGGCATGACATAAATAGTACCCATGATCCTCCTCTCTGGCATTGTTGATTAACAGGGTTCCATTGGAGAAGAGTTCACGATGGTCTTCTAATGGGTCAAAGGTCAGCAGTTGGTAGTCGCCTGGCGTTTGACCTATGAATGATAGCGTAAAAATATAATTTTGATAGAAATGCAAAACAATTTTATACTGATTAAAACTAGAATCTGCAGTTTTATCATACATTTCCAGGTCTGTGATTATACTTCTCTCACATATTCAGGAGCCACCATGATGTACTGTGGCTAGATGCTTGCTTGTGGACCTGAAGATTGTGAGTTCAAATCTGCATCAAGCCGGATTTTTTCAAAACATTACCTTGACAATTAGACTAATATTTTTCCGGTTTTCATGAAGGTGTAACTTCAAAATCTGTTTGTTTTGTATTGTCCAAATTATAAATTGTTTTAAATTGTGAAGCACTCACCTTCAGCTTTCTTCCAAACCACCTGTGGTTGTGGAGTTCCATCTGCCTGACAGTACAACTGCACAGACTCATGCAAGATAACAAATGAGTCCTCTGGCTCCATTACCCATCTTGGCGGAACTGAAATAAAGTTGTCAGGATCTTAGTCGTCAAGCAACTATTTTATTTATCACTATCTTCTATGTCTCGCTATTCAAATGTAAAACTTCGTTAGACTAACTAGATTTTCTGTTGTGCAAGAATCAAAATAAAAAATTAAATATCTGTTAATGTAGCTGATATTTTGCAGTTTGTCTCCCAAAATTTGTGGCATTTTCAATTTCCTTATTGTTAATTCCAGTTTTTGGTTAACATGGTGTTTGTCAGATATTATTTTGGTTTTCGTTTTCTTGTGATGTTTATAACAAAACTGTGATCTTCTTCATGCCTTTGGACAGACAGATTTCACTGTTGTAATCCCTTAGTATGGATAAATCAAGACTTCCTTACCAAGCCCTCATTTGGACACCACAGGGGAAAAGATCTCGTGGAAGACCAAGGGAAACTCTACGTAGAACTATCATCAGGGAAGGCTCACTCATGGGCCACTCAAACATTCAAGAACTACAACAGATTGCAACGAACCGCCATGCATGGAGAGTCATGACCTCTGCCCTATGTGCCGCACTCGACACAAGAGGAAAGACTTACTAACTAACTAACTAATCCCTTAGTATTTACCCTGTCATATAAATATGTGAGTTATTAAACTCTATTTCCAAAAATTATGAATAAATTATAGTTCTCATCATTGTTACACAGAACAGAGTCAAAATTATAATGCTGAAAACTTAATTTATGTAAAAAAAAAAAAAATTTAAAAAAAAATTTAAATAACCTTAACCAGCTGAAATCTTACCGTCAATGTGCAACGTAGCCGTATAATTAACAGATGCTGCTGCATTGCTGACATAACACGTATAGTTCCCTTCATGCTTTGGCGTTGCTCCGTTGATGGACAGTATGGAATAGTCACCAAGTTGCTGCAGTGGTCAAAATAATATAACAAAAATACAAATATATTTCTTAGATGTTGCGAGGCAGTTTACTCTTAAAAATGCATTTTCCTTATTGTGTGTCCCAGGATTTACGTTCCTTTGCATTTTCGTATAGTTTAGAAGTAAAGTAAATAAACTTTGTGCAGTCTCCACAATAAAATTTACCCATATAGGACTGGCTGGTGTAGACGCTAAGGGTGCCATAATTATAACTTCTTTAGTGGTTCAACGGGGTATCTGGGACCTGCCTTGTTAGTCCACAATCCTGACTGAGATATTCAATCTCAGGATAGTATGGTGAATCTTGAGGTAGCAGCCTGGAGGGGGTAGAATGATTGATCGATCAATCGATCTTCACAACTGAGGTTGACTGCAGAAGATCGCTACAACAACAACAAAACTGCCATTACAGATTGTATCTACCATTTGTACAGGAAGGCAAGGGTTCGTTGAGCTAGAAGATACAGACCAGCAAGGTTTGACTGGACAGGTTGGGATTTGATTTTTGCTGCATGCATAAATTATAATTATTAATTTAAAAAAAAAAAAAAACCCATTATCTTACAGAAAATTTAAACTGGGATCTCCCATATAAAAGGCCAGTGTTCTTAGCCATTCAGCCCATTCAGTTTCGTCCTTTTTATTTTGTTATTTGAAGCCCCACCCTGGCTTTTGCCAGGGGCCGCAATATAGGCAGGCCATAAATATGGCCAATTGTCTGAACGCGGTTTCTGGGACCTCTCCACGGGGATCATCATCCACATGGTGGCACTTTGTGTCATCGGGTGTTTATCGCTTGTGTGATGTCCTGGTGGGGTAGAAAGTCAGTCAGTCAGTCAGCCATTCAGCCAGCTGGATCACTAAGGGTGGTAACACCAAAGTTTCTTCTAATTTCTCCTGTAGTAGTATCTGATAGCCGTGAGAAGTATAAGGGTAAATTATTTCCAACTTTCATTTAAAGTTTATTAAAAAACAAAAACCAAAACCAAGATAATGTGGGAAAAAAAAGTTTTGGTGCATTTACTGGCTCGCTTTCACCAAAATGTAAATATTTTTCTGAAGCAATTTTCAACAGAAACAAACAAAATTTAGCATAATAGCTTTTGTTGAAGAGGACTGGAAAGACATCATACCCCTTTCGTATAAGTAAAAACCCACACCTGTATTCGTATTCCCATGTCCTGTGGGATAGCTCGGCCATCTTTCTCCCACTGTATTGTAATGGGAAGATCACCACTAATGATTGCACATGTAACAAGAATTCTGTCCCCTTGTTTGCGTTGTCGGAAATGAAATGGATCAATAACTGGAGGTTCTGAAAAAGAAGAAAAAAAAGATGTTGACAAATGTGTCACAGAGCAAAATGAAATTAAAGTACACAAAACCGCAGATTTTACTCTAAAAGTTTTTTGGGATTAAATATTTTAAATATTAAAGGGAACTCAATATGCCCAACTTTATTTTACTGAATTCAAGGCCTTGCACAGAGAGCTTAGGAGATTATAACATGCAGACAGAAATAATGACATGTAAATAGAGATTTGACCCAAAAAAATAAAAGGATAACATCATGCAAACAGTGTCAGTTTTGTTCCATCTTTTAATTGTTTTTCTAAAATAAAAATAAAAATTTAAAAGAATAAAAGCACAAGTTATAAGATAATAATAAAAACCAAAATAAAAATTATTTTCAGTTATTGTGCTTTTCTTTTACGTTTAAATCAAGTAAGTAAGTACCCGTCCTTTTTAGGATGACATTTTTCGTTATTTGAAGCCCCACTCTGGCTCTTGCCAGGGGCTGCAATTAGCCTGGCCATAAATATGGTCTAAAGGCTGAACACGGTTTCTGTGACCACTCCACGGTGATCCTCACCCACATGATGGCACATTGTGTCATCGGGTGTTTATCGCTTGTGTGATGCCCTGGTGGGGTAGAAAGTCAGTCAGTCAAATCAAGTAAGCAAGCAAGTTCTTGGAGAAATTAGGGTTCTCAAAACTCTATGAAGTGCAACCTTTTGTGTCTGTCTTTTCCCTCCCAGCTGCCACATCAAAGGTTTGAGCAAATTCCAGACATTCTGTTCAACTTCAAAAACATGTTACAACTTGGGTAATGCTAATGGCTTCACTAGCCTGCAGCCCTGAGTGGGTAAGAGTGGACCTGCAGCTTTGAGTGGGTAAGAGTGGACCTGCAGCTCTGAGTGGGTAAGAGTGGACCTGCAGCCCTGAGTGGGTAAGAGTGGGCCTGCAGCTCTGAGTGGGTAAGAGTGGGCCTGCAGCCCTGAGTGGGTAAGAGTGGACCTGCAGCTCTGAGTGGGTAAGAGTGGGCCTGCAGCCCTGAGTGGGTAAGAGTGGGCCTGCAGCTCTGAGTGGGTAAGAGTGGGCCTGCAGCTCTGAGTGGGTAAGAGTGGGCCTGCAGCTCTGAGTGGGTAAGAGTGGGCCTGCAGCCCTGAGTGGGTAAGAGTGGGCCTGCAGCTCTGAGTGGGTAAGAGTGGACCTGCAGCTCCGAGTGGGTAAGAGTGGGCCTGCAGCCCTGAGTGGGTAAGAGTGGGCCTGCAGCTCTGAGTGGGTAAGAGTGGGCCTGCAGCTCTGAGTGGGTAAGAGTGAGCCTGCAGCTCTGAGTGGGTAAGAGTGGACCTGCAGCTCCGAGTGGGTAAGAGTGGTCCTGTAGCTCTGAGTGGGTAAGAGTGGGCCTGCAGCTCTGAGTGGGTAAGAGTGAGCCTGCAGCCCTGAGTTGGTAAGAGTGGGCCTGCAGCTCTGAGTG
This sequence comes from Candidula unifasciata, assembly GCA_905116865.2. Classification (NCBI taxonomy): domain Eukaryota; kingdom Metazoa; phylum Mollusca; class Gastropoda; order Stylommatophora; family Geomitridae; genus Candidula; species Candidula unifasciata. The sequence continues at coordinate 4,891 of CAJHNH020001391.1, read as the reverse complement.
GGTAAGAGTGGGCCTGCAGTTCTGAGTGGGTAAGAGTGGGCCTGCAGCCCTAAGTGGGTAAGAGTGGACCTGCAGCCCTAAGTGGGTAAGAGTGGACCTGCAGCCCTGAGTGGGTAAGAGTGGGCCTGCAGCCCTAAGTGGGTAAGAGTGGGCCTGCAGCCCTAAGTGGGTAAGAGTGGGCCTGCAGCCCTGAGTGGGTAAGAGTGGACCTGCAGCCCTGAGTGGGTAAGAGTGGACCTGCAGCCCTGAGTGGGTAAGAGTGGGCCTGCAGCTCTGAGTGGGTAAGAGTGGGCCTGCAGCCCTGAGTGGGTAAGAGTGGACCTGCAGCTCTGAGTGGGTAAGAGTGGGCCTGCAGCTCTGAGTGGGTAAGAGTGAGCCTGCAGCCCTGAGTGGGTAAGAGTGGGCCTGCAGCCCTGAGTGGGTAAGAATGGAAATGCAGCCCTGAGTGGGTAAGAATGGAAAGTTACAAAGAGACATCTTCTTCATGAGATCTCTTTGTACCTTTAAATTTTTCTGCCTTCTTCATATCTCTTCATAACTTTCAATTTTTCTGTCTCTTTTCTGATGCCTCTTTTTAATAGTGTAAGTTTTAAAATTATAATTGTTTCATAACTATTCATGTCATAAGAATATCTAGTGCTCTACATACCAACAACGGCAATGTGCATACTGCGTTCCATCCCTTGCTTCTCTCTGTTGCGAGCAACACACGTGTACTGTCCTGAATCCTCTCGCTGGACACGACGAATAACTAATGTACCATTGTTCATTACACTTTGTCTGTGATTGATTGGAAGCTGAGCTGAACCTGTCAAAAATGAAAAGTAATATCAGATTCATGGCAGGAAATTTCTGACATTTAAAAATCCTCAAAAAAGTCAATGTTTATCTGAAAACCAGAATCATTATATTTTAAGACTCATTGACAATACTGAGCAACATTTTGAAAGGCAAAATAATTTATTCCTGTCTTATAAACCAAGCATGGATTTTACTGAGCACATTTGCTGAGTCACTCACTATGCATGCATGTGAGTATACCACTGTTCTAATTACAACCAGTTTCCATTGAGAGATTGTTTGTTGCAACATATAAGGTGCAGTTGATCTTCTTGATAGCTTTCTCACTTGAGTTCACCATCAACAATCCTTTTGTCGATCAGCTGACCCAATAACTGTGGCTTTTTCTTCTGTATGGATGCCTCTTGACTGTGAGTAATGAAACGATGAGGAAACTGTCAATGATGTGAGTTTTAAGATGGATATTGACCTCCCCAGGTGGTTTCCATTAAGATTTAAAAGAGAGAGAGAGAGAGAGAGAGAGAGAGAGAGAGAGAGAGAGAGAGAGAGAGAGAGAGAGAGAGAGAGAGAGAGAGAGAGAGAGAGAGAGAGAGAGAGAGAGAGAGAGAGAGAGAGAGAGAGAGAGAGAAGACCCACTGTCTCCTAAAAAAGCATGACATACAAAGGCGTCTACTTCGGGAATTTGTTGAAATAGAAAGTGTTCGGCCTAAAGGTGGAGATATCTCAGCCTAGCTGTAAACCACTACAACTATTCATTTAATGGCAACAGCTGAAGAAGAAAAAAAAATAATGTTGAGATTTTCTTGGGTAAGAAAAAAAAAAAACTGAAGTATTCAGAATTTTAGATGTTATTAGGTGATCTACGAAAACCATACAGACCAATGACATATATGGGCTATATATATACAAATACCAACTCAAATGGAGCTTAGCCACCTGATATAGTTACCTCTGGTCCAGTGAATGGAGCCTAGCCACCTGATATAGTTACCTCTGGTCCAGTGAATGGAGCCTAGCCACCTGATATAGTTACCTCTGGTCCAGTGAATGGAGCCTAGCCACCTGATATAGTTACCTCTGGTCCAGTGAATGGAGCCTAGCCACCTGATATAGTTACCTCTGGTCCAGTGAATGGAGTCTAGCCACCTGATATAGTTACCTCTGGTCCAGTGAATGGAGTCTAGCCACCTGATATAGTTACCTCTGGTCCAGTGAATGGAGCCTAGCCACCTGATATAGTTACCTCTGGTCCAGTGAATGGAGTCTAGCCACCTGATATAGTTACCTCTGGTCCAGTGAATGGAGCCTAGCCACCTGATATAGTTACCTCTGGTCCAGTGAATGGAGCCTAGCCACCTGATATAGTTACCTCTGGTCCAGTAAATGGAGCCTAGCCACCTGATATAGTTACCTCTGGTCCAGTAAATGGAGTCTAGAGGATATCCGGACACGTAGCATCTGAGTCTGAGGTCTTTACTTGCTGTCGCTGTCACGTTTGGCATGGGTTTGATAAATGGAGTGCCTGCAATACACATCAAAAAGCTCGCCATTAAAACAAATTTTTGTACTGAAGAATGTTTGTTTACTTTCACTCTGATAGGCATGGGCGTGTATGGAAGAAGAGGGGGGGGGGGGGGGGTGTTGTCATCACTAAGGTGGTATGTGTGTGTGGGGGAACGGGGTGACAAAATGGCAAAGAATATTTTTGTAACATTAAAAAATGTATGTGAGTGTGTGCATGTGTATTGTGTGTGTGTTGTGTGTTGGAATACTTCCAGCTTCATCCTCAAGAATAAGAAGAGATGATGATGGTTAGGATGTGCTGTGTCTACCAACTTTAAGATAAGGAAGCTCACCGTAGACATTCAGTCTGTTGACATGCTTTGCCTCTCCCACTTTGCTAGCAGCATAGCATGTGTATTCACCACCCAGAGACACTTCAACTCTTGAAATGTTGACATAGCTCATGATGTCTCCCTCAGATGTAATGAAACTATTCCAAGCAATGGAGGCATCAATAGGGAGGTCGGCTCCATCCAATGACCAACTCACCTAGGAAAGGTAGAGATCACAAAATGTCTGTTGTCATAAATAGGTTTTAAAAAAAACATTATAAAAACGAAACTTATGCAAAGTAACTTTTTAAAGAGTCAACATAATAGAAAATGACTGAGAAACAGATTAGAGCCCCGTGTGACACATAAAATACACAACAGAATGATGTTGATGAGGCAGAGGAGGGGAACTTGGGTGAGGATAATGATGATGAGGATGATGATGATGATGATAATGAAAAGGAGGATGATGATGTGTACAAGTGTATAGCCTACTTATCATGGCAGACTACATCCATCAAAGACAAACTGCATTTCTGGTGGCAACTGTTGGCTTTGGTGCCTCTAGCAATTGCCTTATGCATTTACTGCATGCACATATTTCTGGATTGTACCAGGATTAATTGTTTGTTCACAAGTTTTTCAAATGCAACAGTGAAGGACATTTCATTTGATTTTACCAGCACAGTAGCCGAGCAAGTATGGGGTGACCCAACTGCAGTAAAGTCGAAATCTCGACTAAGATTAAGTCTTGATTTCTTTACTATTTTTATTTATTTGTTTTTTCGTAAGTGCGGATTGTTGTAAGTCGCAAGTACCATAGCCACTATGGCAACTCACCTCGTTGTCAAATATAAAAAGAAGAATATTTCCTCGTCAGGACCTGAGCCTGAAAGAGAAGCATTCAGTGACTCAAAGTCATCAACATTATGTAGCATGTCCTTCCAGGGCATCGCTCCATCACGGTCTACCAGAAAGAAAACTCGGTCTCTCACCAGTTCTTCCACCTTGTGCACTTTCATATTCAAGGAGTCACTCATATCCTGCACCCATCCTTATCTTGGTCCACCCCTGCCCCTCCTTCCTCATACCATGCCTTCTGCTTTTAAATTTTCCAATCCACCGTGGCCTTTGATATAACCAAAATATTTGAGCTTTCAAGATAAGATACTGTTTATTAGCCATTCTTCCTTGATGTTGAGATCTTTTAAAATTGTTGGCTTTCACAATGAGTTTTTCAGGATAATAATGTGGTAGTTTGCCTTGCTTTACACATTCCAAATTCCACTGAAAGAGCCACTATTCGCTATTCAACAGGTACAAATTATGGCAACCCTATTGAACAGCGTAACACTGTTACATTGAGTCATAACCCAACAGTTACAAGGTAACCCACTGTCCAATGTGACAGGGTTGTCCATGTAAATATGTTCATTACTTAAAAGAAATAATCCAGGCAAATCCCACCTTCTTGTACTTCACTTTTAAATCAGTTCAAAAATGGTTTACAAACAAATTCAAACCTGGGGAACAGGGTTTCCAGAAAATCTGCAATGCATGGTGACCTTCTGACCTGTCTGCACAAACTGCTCCTGGAAGCCATCCAGCAGAAGTGGCTGGGCGGCTGGAAGTAAAATAATAAACTATGATTAACACATTAGTGTAACAGATGATGGCGAATGCGTTAATATAATAAACCAAGTTTAATATATCTAATATGGAGAACAACTAAGATAATTGCTAATAAACTACAAACATTCATTAGCTGGAGCCTGCGCAGAATAGAGGGAATTAAATGGTATGATAGAATCACTAATGTAGAGATCTGGGAGAGGACTGAGCAAGTTCCAGTGGACCAAGAAGTGAAAAAAAGACACTGGCGTTGGGTAGGACACTCGATAAAACCTGAGGGCTATACGTCTAGAATGTCTTTGCACTAGAATCCACAGGGGCATAGAAATAAAGGAAGACCAAAAAACACATGGAGAAGGGAGAATAGAGAGCGAAGTTAAAAAGATGGGGAGGACATGGGGAGAACTGCATGCGCCAGCAAAGGATAGAACAAATTGGCGTGAGTTGGTTGAGGGCCTATGCTCGATTAGGGAGGGGGGGGGGGGGGGTTTTAGAAAGGCAGAAGAAGAAAACATTAATGTAAAAGATAATGATGATTAAATTATTGCAGTAAACATTAATGCATATATTAATGTAATCAATGAACAATAATGGATTAATGGATTAAATGATGGTGAATATAT